>JAOWCC010000019.1:75616673-75761449 GCA_030867875.1 Actinernus sp. WN-2022
CACCTGTATTCTATAAGATATATACCATTCTAAATGGTGGTATATAAAGTTAGCAGTTCATTTTGTTTCGGATACATTTTTGAAAGAATATTTGAATATTATGATAAAAAGTAAGTAAAATCCCCTTTTCGAGAGCTAGTTTTATTAGTTTTCTTACACTATATATTGGAAACTATCTGGAAGACTGACACTCATAGCGAGGTAGAATATTATTATCTTTGTGTTAGTGCTTAACCCACAGGTTTTTTTTACTGTTTAGCCTAAGGCACACTTGCTCACAACAAGAAAACTGAAGAACGTTAACTTGCTCTTCACTGAAAGTTATTTCTATTATCTGAGTGGTGCCATAACTCGTCAACCCTATGGCAGAACTTCATATTTATACCAGCTCTGTTTTCTCATTTTCGGGTTGAATAAGTGGAAATGAATACATATGAAACCGCAAATCAACTAAAAAACAGCTGTCCTTAATAGACCCTTCCACGGTTTATTTTTATTTTTGATATATACGTATAACAGCAAAACCGTCAATACTGCTGAAAAGAGCACCTCGAAGTTAGTCAAAATCCCAAATTTGAGAGTTATATCTTGAATAGCAGAAAAGATACAGGCCCGCAAACTCAGAAAATTTCGGGAAATTTTACAGATGTTTCTTTGGAAATTTCGACTGGAGGATTTCCATACAAACGGCTGTAAACTTTTCCGAGTTTGCGGGCCTATAACTTTGCTCCTATTCAAGATATAACTCTCAAATTTGGGATTTTGACCTAACTTCGAGGTGCTCTTTCCGCAGTATCGACGGTTTTGCTGTTATACGTATATATCAAAAGTTTAAAAAAGGGTATGTTCGATAGGGCTTTAATTAGAAGTTTTGCGTGGGTTTAACCCTAATGATCCTTTTTCTGCCGGAAGTGCACCAGTTCGTGCATGGTATTGACGAATTTAGGTCTAATGCCGATTTTCTTCCCGAGAAATGCCTTGCCGGAAAGAGGCATAGTTGTTATAAGTGAACAAGTCCAAGGACTACAGAAAAGCTGATCAAACAATGTATATATTGATAAGTTAACAAGATTTCCTATGATTTAACTCAAAGCAGTGACACATGTATTGTTCAAGAATATCTGAGGTGCTTTTCTGTTTGCCAGCGCTTGCCAAGCATTATTATGGATTATATCGATAAAAATCAGTCCCTGCTGTTAATGTCCTGTTGTCATCATTTATAAAGCTGGTCTGGCCAGCATAACTATATCTTTCGCAAGGCACTGACACGTTTAGTTCAGATTTCCTTGGTTTTTGGCTTTTCGCCACACGTAATGACGTGTGAGCCGATAACCAAGCATTTCTGTTGCTCGAAACTAGATGCTGCTTTTTGGCTCAGTCCGGGTCGGTGGTGCAGTGGTACCGAAGCCTGCGTGCTGTTTGCTATGCCGTACTGACGAGTTCTAATAAGAACGAGACAGCTGTCTATGGCTGCAATCTGGTCCGAGCGCTTTTCGTGTCAGGCCTAGCTAACCGTAGTGCTTTGTGTTGGATTTTTGCGTTGTATATCAGCTTTGCTGTGGTCTTCGGACTTTTCATTCGTTATTGTTAATGTCCCGCCGATTTCCATATGACCATTCTGAAAGAAAATCACAATGAAAGAAGTATTTTTCGACTTAAACTCTACTAAAACTGCTGTTTGAACGTTTTGCGGGTCAACGCCGCTTGCGCGGTTACTATTCCAATATGGCGCGGGAACTGTAAATTCAGTAGTGAGCTGACATTTTGCTATTCATCAAGGCGAAAATGCTTTGAAAAACACCCGCTTGAGGCAAAGATACAATCGAGCACTCGAGCTTTCTCTAGCATAACCACCGTACCACAGACACAAATCTAGAAAGATGTGAATGTAGAAAGTGGAAGTACATAACATAAGAATCCAAAATAATCACAAATCGCACACAAAATAACATAATATGTACATGTGAAATTGTGGGGTTTTAGGAAAGCGTATTGTGAAGTTATGGTGATTGTTAATTGTTCGCTCGTGAATTAATCAAACGTCGTTTTTCGATTAGCAGCCCCCACATTTTCACCTGTTCAAAACTGCCAAGAGCAGTCTGCCAACTTTAGTTTTTATTCATATCTGAGCCTGCATATTAAAAGTTACAAATTAACTAAAATATTCCACCCTGAAAATAATAGCTTAATATTTGTCATTTAAGAGTGGTAGTTTTCACAGTCCATTTTAATGGCTGTTTAACTAGGGGTCGTAGCCATGAGTGTCGTCAGAAAACTAATCTGAAAACTAGCTCGCGGCTTGGATAATGATTCGTATCGAAAAAGTGATTTTAATAATATATTGTATGTATTCTATATTTTCGACGCCAACACGTCTACCATATTTTGTTACAACAGACCTTTTTGTTATTGGTAATAGACTATGTCGCAACCCCGCCGTCGCAGTGCACTCTGGGATGGATATCTCAGTTTTCCATTGTTGTTGTTGGGCGGCCATCTTGGATTTAACAATGGAAACTGAGATATCCATCCCAGAGTGCACTGCGACGGCGGAGTTGCGATATAGTCTATGGTAGAAGTACTTAACCAGAAGTCTCGATATCTCACATACTGGGTCTTGTACAGTTTACGGTATAATCTATTTTTAGAAAACGATTCTCGCTAAATCGATAGCCAAGCGTATTGCAGCTAATTGCACCAGCAACTCTGATTGGTCAAAACATGAAAGTCTTTGTTCTAATGAGAGAACTAATTTTGTGTTTATTAAAGAAACATGGCTGCCATTGTTTTCCCCCACGCAAGAAAGTAGTTTGAGCGCCGTTCTAAAATAGATTATACCGTAAAATGATGGACCGCATTTCATTGCTTATCGAGACTTCTGGTTATGGTGATTTTTGGGCTTAATATATTAGTTGAAATACCGCTTTCAACACAACATATGGCGAAACAAATCAAGGAAAGCTTTGCCAGAAAACGTTTTGTGACAATAATGATTTATTAATCGAGTCAAATATACAAATAACAAATCACTTAGCCTGAAAAAAAAACAGGTCCGCGACGAATGCCATGAAACGATCAGCGGTTTCACCCATCTTATCGTGCATCGACTCGTTTGAGGCTGTTTCCGCTTTGAGCATTGTTTGAGTGAAATTTTCTTTGAAATATCCTCGTTTTACTCTGCTTTTTATCATTCCTGTCGCTTCATTCGAGACACCGCTTAACATTTGTTCTTGCTTTTCTTTAGAAAATAATCGTTTGGGGCATCATCTTCTCGGTGATCTCCGTTCACCGTGCTCCATCTCTGTTCCATTTTGAAATCATTGACCCATGAGGGTTGATGGGTAAAATCGCTGACCATTTGGCTCAATACGTAATAAGAGCTATATTTTAACTAACATTAGAAATATTTTGGACAAATGTACATGTACACGTTATTGATTTTTGAGATCAGCAACCTGGATCTCTAACATGGAAATCACCACTGTCACCTCAAAGAGCACCTATAAATCAACATTTTTGGAACGTTTTATTAATAGTATAGGATGAATTCCCGAAAATATATTAAGGATAGGATTTATGCGTACATGGCCTCGTTTTGATGTTTTCAGTCTCAGATTCAGAAACGGCAATAACTACGCAGAGAAATATAATTTCATTTTCAAACTTCTACAGCTTACTTACATAAACATCCTCTTTTTGAGGAAAGAGTTATTTATCTTTAAAACCTTTAACTTTGACATCATGCATGTAGTGCAGCATTGAGGCGATTTTCACGCAAGCGTTTCGGTTCGTTCAGACAACATAGAACTGACTGAATCCACATCTATCATTCTGAATCCGGTTATGGAGCCGATATTGACTTTCAAATCGCAATTTGATTCAAGCACTCAGTTTTTAAAAGGCATTTTTCAAAATGCATCAGTCTCTCTAACACGTTTTTAATTTTCCGGTAAAAAAAAATCACAATTTGTTTATCTTTGAACTTTGTTTCACTGTCCAATCCAAGCAAAATCTTTGGGGTTTTAAACTCGATGGAAATGATTAATTGTTGCCATCATTTTCCATAGTTTTTAATTTCTTTAGCTTGTCATCATACTTATTTTCGCCATTAAGCGAGACCAGTTAAGAACGGCGGACTGATATAAAATGAAATTCTCGATTAACCGGCAGCTGCCGAGGTTTTAAAATGGAGTCGGAATACTTTGAAGCTGAGTGCAGTATCACAACTTAATCGTTTTTCTGTCAAACAAACAATATTTTAGATCGAAACGAAACAGCAATTATTGTAAAAGGGTTTCCATTTATATATTAACAGAATGTTTCAGTTGTCATACCATACTGATCTGATTGCTTTTGTGACAATTTCAAGGCCGCTTTTAAAATGCCGCTACTAGCTAGTCTGAAATCACACGATATGGTCACTAAAAATCTGCACTAGCTCGTTTGCTTCTTTGCTTCTATCTACTTTGATAAATTAAATTAAATAATGTTGCAAAGGGAGCTTTTGGCCGTTTGCAACAGCTAGCTTTGTCAACCAGAGTGTTCGACTCGAGTCAATATATCTTGGTTTTTAGTCTAAATCAAGGGTGTAATGGCAAATGTATATAATCTACACAGAAACATAAAAAAATCCTGGAAATTTGCTCGTGAGTTGGTCATAGTTTCGGCGGAGTTACACTGAAGAAAATAAGGTGGAAAAGGTGAATTATCAGATGAACTGGAAAATGAGAAAATATATAACTTCGTTTTTCTCTCACTGCATTTCTTACGAGTATGTTCTCATTGCTCGAAGTCTCAAGTCCTTCACGTCTCTCATGCAGAAGGTTTTCAATCATTAGATGTATCGGTGGATTGAAAAGGTTCGGCATGGTTTCTTGAATGACATTAAGTGGATAGACGGTTTTCGATTAAGTGTCGATAGTAATAAGTGATTGCTGCTTAGCTTTTCTACTGGCTATGAAAAATGTTCTATAATTATCAACCAATCAAGTTCTAAACTAAAACCAAACAATGTTTCTGTCCTTCGTGCAATCAATTACCGTTTTCAAGTATCGTCGAGTGAGTTTACCTTTCATCGTGATTGGTTGGCTTTCCAAGTGACCCATCTGTTTTTGTTTTATGATAATCAGTCGCTCTTTTATAAACTAAGTTCATCCCAAAAATAAGGTGCATTAACTGAACCAAAATCGTTTTCTTTCAACTTTAATTTTAATAATGAATATATATTGTTTGTATTTACAATGTATCAATACAAAATATCACAGCTTTAGGGTACGATAGATTAAAGACTTTTAGAGGTTCAGTACTTTTCTTTAACGCCGGATTAAAGGCTTCAGTGTCATTCTCGTTATACTCAGTATATCTTAGTTCTAATCAGTTGGAAAACGTTGCAAAACGACCCACTGATCTGGTAACCGGCCTCGTGGTTAAATATGCTTGTGCTCCTCCACATTAGCAAATATCATTTGTCGCATGTCCTAAACGTAATGATTGTTTTGTTTTGTGGAAATAAAAAACTGATGAGGACATCAGAGGATGTTCTTGCGACAAGATTTTTTCAGGGCGACTGCTAGGAAGCATTGTGTTGTCATGCATGAAAAGTGAGAAGAAAATAAATTAAAGGCCTTCTTTTCGACTCGTTTTTCGTGGGCAGTTGGAGAAACCCGTAGTGTCAGTACCACAAATACTAAACTGATATTACGGTTGCAGCATATACAGCTCAACCCCACTGTCACTCAGCTATTTGACAAGTACGTACGTGATTGAACATACTACATCAATATTTCTTGACAGAATCGAAAATATAATCTCCGCTTTCTCGTAATGACATCTCACTCTTAATTTCTCTTGAAGCTTCATAAAAGTGTCAGAACTTTCTCTCGCACATCAAACTAAAATTTCCTTTTTCTCTAACGTAAAATTTAAACCACCTTAGTAAATTTTCCGCATGGTTTTTATAATGTAAATTTCTTGTATCTTCTCATTGTTTTACAACAGATTTCTACATTAATTAATGAAATGACAAGAAAAACCTTCATTTCCGCTTTCTTTCGAAGATCCCCAGCGCGGTATAAACCAGAAGAAATGAATTCGATTTGCGACTGGATTTTGTATTTCTCCGTTCATATCTATTCGGCTTATTTTTACTCTTGAATTATCTTCGGTGCTATGCTGTAAATGATAGAATTTCAAAAGAACATTATATGCTTTTACCATTTTTCGTCAATACAATAACCAAAACAATATTTGAAATGCTACGCTGAAATGACAAATAGATTTGCATATTAAGGATAACCATATATATTTCACGTGGAAGTAGTAACATCTTTTTACAAGTTTTTTTTTAACATTCTTTTTAACATATTTACATGGAAATATATATATATATATATTGAAATACAACCTTATTTCTTTGTAGTTCTTCTAAGTATGATACACGTGTTCGAAGAATGATCTTTAGCAGTATAGTTAGATCTATATATCTGATGAGATTGAGTCAGGCGGTGTTGTACAACCTCGCATCTGGTCTTCATAGATGATACATGCGTTTAGAATTTTGTTCATGTCTTTGAACTGTAGTTGACACACGTTGTCGTTTACCCAGTGGAGTTTAAGTCTATAGCTATCGTCCAATTCTCTTTGCTCAGTCTCTCAGTGAAATTACGCAACATACCAGACGCGTTCACCTGAATCAATCTAACGTTAGGTTCTATTTGTAAGTCAAATTTCGCCTTGTTTTATTTCCTCTCCTTGAGTTAGCTGCTCGGTAGCTGTCGCAATTTTATTCTGGCCTTCGCTTTTCTCGGCGTTTTCATTTTCGCATCTTTGCTGGCTTCCAGTTGGCAGCGGAGAACTTATTAAAATAATAGTGCGTGCTTGTTCCTCGTTGGATTCGTTTGTTAGTCCTTTTTCAAAAAACACCTTCGCGTTTTCTAAATTCTGCTCGGATAAACATTCAATGTTAAACTCCTCAAGTACGTCTGCCTGTGTTTCAGCAGTGTCTCCTTCGCTAAGGATTTGGCTAGAGATTGATGATGTTTCGGCTGAGAACTGTCTTTGTCCAAATGAGTCTTTCGCTGTGTTGTCGAACTCTTTAAGGCTGGCAACACTTAGTTCGCCTTCCACGTTTGTAATGAGATCACTAACAGTAGGAGTGGTATTTTGTGAGTGAATTTGAGCAAAGATTACAGTTGCGGGTGATGGCTCCTCGTCACCACTTCCATTTACCGTACAGGAATTCTCCCTATTCTCTTCTGAATCATTTTCTATCTCTTCTTCATTCTCTTCAGCAATTTCCAATCCCTCTGCCATCTTGCTTTCTCGTCTGGAAGTACCTGCTTGCTCTGTTTCTGAAGCAGTAAGCGAAGACTGCCGGCGAATTTGAGTTTGGTACCGAACTGGATTCTCGAGTTGGTCAATAGTAGCAGTACCAAAGCGAACCCTTGCGATTCCAGGGTCTTTGTCTTCGTGTTGGTAAATGCGCAACTCTCCAACATCTTGAAGAATTCTCAAAGTCGATTCAGAAACCATGTAAATCCTCGGCTGAAGGCATAAGGCGTCGTGAACTTGCCGCGTTCCCGAGTTTATGATCAGCGCGTGAGATGGACTGCAACCCATGGCCGCTCCAATTAAGTCAGTCAATGTTCCTCCAAATTATTTCGATATTTCACATTTCCTTGAACGGTTCCAAGTCTCAGCACTTGGCAATTAATAAAGAATCAGGACATGAAAAGTAGATAGACCTCTATGTTTCGTCTTCGTCAGTTCCTCGAGCAAAGAATATGTTGGCAGCGCTATAGCACTCACCGGAAGGTCTTTCCTTGAAGACTGCCTCGTAAATATATAGCGCGTAAGTTCCTAGTGAGTGGGTTTTCTCAGTTTGATGCCAATCTTAGCGGAGATTATATCAAATACGTACAGAGGGCAGGCTTTACAATGACTTTTAAAATGTGTTCTAGAATAGGCTATTGTTTCTTTTGCCGCCTTGAGTTTACATCTGATTGGATTGGACCCCCAGGTTTGAGTAGCCCTTAGCTAGCGTCGGGGCAATTGATGAAATGACTGAATTGCATCGTTTCCAAAAATGCAAACAAAACACGTCGAAACTACAGGAGCAGAAATTTGAAAAGCAAATAGAGGAGAATTTCCTTGTGTTCCTACTGGTAGCTATTCAAATTGGTAATATAAGTCTTAACGTGACCTTTGCACAGCGGATCTATTATCTTTTTGCGTATGACCTCTAAATCGATTTTGATGTTGAAAATAAAAGTGTATACAATATTACGGATTGCATGTGGATTAGCCACTAGAATACGTCTGAAAACGATATATATAGCAAATTTCTTGTTTTTTTCAATCATGTAATTATAGCTTTCAAGCGGCTTAAAGATAAACGTGATATGAAAGATAATAGGAGAAATAAATTGAAACGGCAAATAAAGAGAATACTGAGTAACAATATCCTATCCTGATCATTTAAAACACCAATTATTCATATACTTTTTGGCTTTTATGCGGTTTTATGAGGTCTTATGAGGTTAACAATCTTTTATATGATGCCCTTTGTCTGTGGGTGATTCAGGAGTCTTTACAGCACGGAAAATAATTAAAGATCGTTGTTCTTCTTCATCGGTCATTTAAAAACTACATCAATGAATAATTTCCTTTGAAATGGTTCAGGGTTGTAAGTTACTCTTCTCGGAGAGTAGTAAATGTCTTTAGATTTACACCAAACCCGGTTAACAAATCTTTTTTCAATCTTAGCATATTAAAAGCTATGCTGGACTTTCCGCTAAAGTTGGTATTCCAGCATTTTAAAGCCATGATAAACAAATCTTGAAGTTTTCTCGTGTTGCATCTGAACCGGCTGGATTATCCGACTTGGGCCTAGCCGGCGACAGTAAGAAACGCAGATAGCAAATTAACTACCTTCACTTTTCAAGTTTCCCCCAGTTAAAACGCTGATGTCGTCAAATTATTATAACTATAAGAGATGTCGTTCGTTTTCATGATTAAATTTTCCAGCTGGTTTCTCTTAGGTGTACGAAAAGAACAAGCAATGTTTCGCGTGTCGCTCTGCCTCCGAATTGACATTTCCTCTAGCAATCAAACTGCATTCCGGCCTTCATCCCAAATTAAAACTACATATGTGAATCAGATCTTCAAGTGCTACCACAAGCTATACATGACTTGGTGCTGCATGCTATCCAATAATCGGCCATGCAGTCGATCATTGTGTATTATTCTCCCGGGGGGGGGGGGGGGGGGGGGGTTCTTCAAGGTAAAAAGGGTAGGGGTGACCGTCGGAAAACCTCGAAAAATATCCCAAAAATCACCAAACCGTGAAAAATTTCCCACCCTAAAATGTACCTCATGGTCTAAAAATCACCCTGAAAAATGGATTTCACTTGGACAACCCCTAAAAAATACTAAATCACCGATTTCAAATCCTAAAAAATACGACGATCACCCCTCTACCAGCCGAATATAGGAAGAACCCCCCCCCCCCCTCCCCCGGATTAATATATATATTCCTGGGCTTTGAGAACAGGGGAAAATACATGAGCATACAAAAAATGTAGATCATATGCCTTAATTTATTCCAACATGTACCACCGAGCTTACACCGAAATATAAGTTTCCATAATATATATATATAGGCAAGCCTATGAGCGGAGCTCCCAATAATCAAATAATTTACGAAAATAAATAGTGCACGTGCAGTAGAGTTGCACGCGCATATGTAACGGGAAATGTAATGCGTGCGTTAAATACTGCACGTGCAGATGAGGTGCACGCGCAGATGTAACGGCAAAGGTGACGGCATACAACAGGCGGTGTGCGATACGGGCGCGCAATACCTCATGGGTAAATTTGTGGAAGAGCTTATTGTTGGCGTGCTGTCTTCCCTGCTAGCATCATTTTTAGGGTACAAGAAATCTGTAGCTCCTATTTGAATTTGTTGCAGTGAAAGGAAAGGAGAGAGAACGTGTAAAAAGATCTAGGTACTTATGTTGCAGCGCGAGTCGTGCCCGTAGTTCAAGTGTGGCTAAATTTAGGCTCAGAAATGAATATCAAAAGAAAGCTGAACTCTTACGTCAAAGTGGACAGGCGACCGAGGCAAATAAAGCGCTGGCCGCGGCGTCAGAGGTCAATCACGATATCATTGGTCTGCGGGTTTATCGACGTGAGTAGCTCCATTTTTTTGTATTATTTTTCTTTTCTTGTACATTTTTGTTTGTATAGGTCCTTTTCCTCTCTTTCCTCTGTGATATCTTTTAATTCCCCCGCTAATTATCCGCGAAGCGATTCGACGGGATTTCTCTATTATAAATTCAGTGGGATTGTCGCGTGAAAAAAACGCCAAAACTGACTATTTGAATTCCACGTCTCGCTTCGGATTAACATCTAATTACTATTTAGGCACAAACAAATACAACTAACATAAACCTCTTGATTAAGAACTGTTTTAGCGTGGCACAAAGTTAGTCTCTCGCTTTTAATTGTAACTTAAATAATGTATCAATTAAGTTAAATAGTCATCCATTGGCATCGACTTACACTGATTCAATTCCTGTGTATAATAGCCCGAGGCCTGACAAGAGAGAAGTTTTCGATAAATTTTCGCTTTGGATTAACTCTAATTTAACATTTATCATTAAAAAAGGAAACACATGCAGGTATCAGGAAATGTAAGAAAGATAACGCAAAGGCCCTCGAAGCCATAAATCAGATAAATGACTTAGAACAATATGGTAGAAGATCCATGCTGGAAATAGCGGATGTGACTAGTGGTGGATATTTACTTCGCCGCTTGTTTTAGTATATACCACACTGCAGGTGAATAGCCAGCACCAAATAGTTATTTTATTTTCTGTCAAATGGACGAAAACTCGTGCGAGGTGATCGCTGCTTCGCTCCGAGGTGAAAATGAAATCAAATTCACTGTTTTATTAACCAATCAGAGCGCGCGAAAAGTGATATTCACTGGTGTGGTATATACTAATAACAAATAAAGAAGCCTCAGCCTTCTTTCGATGATGATGAATGATGATGAAACTTCATTAACGTGTCTAAGTCCTCTCGCCGGCCCAGATGGTCTACTAATCCGGGACCAAGAGATCATCACATCGGGACACAATGAAATCTAAGAAAATGTTATAAAAGCAGTAAAAAATAATTTAATAAAATGCTACTAAGACTAATATGTAAGCGCAAAGTTGATGATCTAATTGACTTGCGTCGACTTGCGTGCGAATTTGAGCTCGACGTGAACTCGAGTTCGTTTGGCCACAGGCAGCCCAAGCTCAAAGTTTGAATTTATTTGACAGTTGAACTACGAAGGTTCAAACATCCAGAATATCTGGTATTTTATCGCACTAAATGGCAAATTAATAACACAATAAACTTGCTTTGATGAAGATTAAGTTGTTGTGTCTTGAATTTGGGGGTTTGGGGGCCGATTTAACGAGTAGAGTGAATCCATGTTTCCTAGAACCGTCGTAGTTCAACTGTCAAATAAATTCAAACTTTGAGCTTGGGCTGCCTGTGGTTTGGCCATAGATTTAAGTGCGCGGGGAAGCAAACAATCGAGTCAAAACGATAAAATACGCATGCGCACGTTTTATACTCTGAAAAACATGTTTTTTTTCTAGCCAATCAGAGCTCGCATTATGTCGTGGCTAAATATATTATAAAAGTATCATTATAAATGTCTGGGCTAGCTGATGGATATTTTCTTGGTACCAAACTACATTGCACATTTAAATATTTTTAGTGAAAACCAAAACGTTTGGTGAATAGGATCTTGACTAAAACACCACACGGGTGACATACACGAGTAACATTGTATACGAGTTAACGAGGGTATATACATGTATATTGATTACTGGTTACCCAGGCCTGGAGAGAGATTTATTCTCTTTACCTCGTAGGGCGTGCACACTTAGCACTACAGCTTACCACTTTACATCACATTCTTTACACTTACTAGTGCTTCGCGGCAAACATGATTATATATCATAACTACATATACATATATAATCGCCGTGACCCCATAAAACACACCAATACCCACGATTGCTCTCATCTGACTTGATAGCTCAGTTGGTAGAACGTCAGACACCATAATTATTAAGTTTAAAATTATTTATAGTTGCCCAGGCTGCGAAAGGAACTGGATGACCTAAGAAAGAGGACAGATGCGGGCTCTGTGGATAGTGCGGTGGCAGCGGTACAAGCTCTCATGGCTAAGCCTCCCGAGTTGTTTGATGCCACCATTGCAGCACTAGAGGAATTAGTAGACACAGCGAGAAGCAAAGGCGATGGTAGGGCTTCCCGTTATGGTGTAGTACTGCGGCAATGTCGTCCGTTGATTGGAAGTATTGCTCTTCAAGGCATCCTGGTAAAGCTTGTTGCGTCTTAGGAGGCGACGGAAGTGACAAAACCATTGCCAAGGCGAGGGTCCGAATCGTGCACCTAGACGTGAGTTTCAACCCGCTGGCAGGATGTGCGGAACCCCGTACCGGCCTGGGGGCGAGGGGAGGTCTTGTGCCCCATTGAAATACTGGATTTATGGCCAAGCCGGCTACTACGCACGCGACGATGCCCGAATAAGCGGTATTAGTAGTATTAATAAAGGTAACTTTCCGTAACTTTTAGTTTCGTGCCTTGTATTTTCTCCGCGCGTGCTTATTTTTTTCGGTTGGCTTGAGTGACGGAAAATGACCCCACAAGCGGTTTGTCCCATAACCTTGAGCTCGACTTATTATCGAGCTATGATGGTCATTTTTCCTGGGCTCGGGTTTGCTTCGTACCTAATTTTTTCCTGTTTGTTCTAGTTTATTCTCCATCGCAGACATTGCGCTGACAAAAAATGTCAAATTCCCCACCTTCGGGACAACACGTTTGGTCAAAAATATCAAATATCTGCCCTTCCTTCCTTATGTTTCCTATATAAATAACCCTACCCTGGGCAGGCAGCGAAGTAGCCCTACCTGTCAAATCCTTCCACCCCCCCCCCCCTCCCAAACCCCCTCAGGCTTAACATTGATAGGGCATAACCATTCCAAAAAGAAGTTAATCATCGGGCCTATCAGGGTTGTCGCCAGGATTTAGGCGTAAGATCAGGCAAAGTCAGAAAACAAATGCCCCAAAAAAAACGGGACTTTTTTGGGCTATGTTCTGGCCATCGGACTTTTTTGGGGTTTAGTTTTAACCCGATGGGACATTTTTGAGCTTAAAATTTTGGCTTCATCCCCCCCCCCCCCCCCCCCCCGTTTCATTGCCAAACTTCGCGCCAACTGACACAGATGCATAATTAACCTGTTATTAAATAATGCTAATGACGTAACCAGGAAATGCTAATGACTTCTATTATGTTTGGAATCGGCGATTTGAAAAGGAATTCACGCGACGGCTTGACCTAAGCCGCCGCCATGGCAACGTGAAACTCCTTCGCAGCCGTGTCGGCCCCATACTCCCTCGATCAATGCCTTTGCACATAGTTCCGAGTTAAATTTTCAAGTCAGGATTCCGGGCTCAACTTCGGTGTATGAACCTCACAGACTGCGTCACAAAACTCCCTTTGTTAACTATGAATAACTTGGTGGGACTTAGAATATTTCCCGAGCACCGAAACGGCACTTATAAATTTTACAAGGAATTGGGGAGCCTCTACTTGAAAAATAAATCACTGCGCTCAGCAAGATTAATAGAACGACTGACATAACCCTACCCTAACCACTAGACCACGCGTGAATAGCCCACTGCCGCTATATACTTTACTTGTCACGCACAAAGGTTTCAATACGAGGCTCCGTGCTAAATTAAATTAATTATTTTCTCTGTGAAAAGAAAACATTTAATTTAGCACGGGGCCTCGTATTGAAACCTTTGTGCGTGACAAGTAAAGCATATCGCGGAAGTGGGCAATTGTTTTTTTCACGTATTTATATCCGCTAATGATGAGTACAATACACTATAATTGTAATACGACAACACACCGAGCGCGCGAGGACATGGTCTCTAGGGAATGGTTCTTACACCGAGGTAAACCCGGATTCCGAGTAAGGATTAATATATTACTTGTTTATATAGTACCCGCCTGGACCCGGTTGTTCCGAAGCGAGGCTAACTTTATCCCTAGGATAGCACTAAATATGTAAATACAATCTGTACAGTTTACCCTTTATTTATTATATTTATGTATTGACAATATTTAAACAGAGATGTCCAATTCAGCGAAGCTGATTTAAATGGAGCTGTAACAAAATCATATAAATAATAGGAAATATAGGCTGTGCAAGTTCTAAATATAGGAAAATATAGGATTTTTTTCCAAAATAAAGGCACTTTATAGGAGCTAAAATAGCTTTCAAACAATAAATAGTAAACAATAAACACACAATTTTTAAAACATGTGAACTATTTTAATATGTGTTTGATCAAACCTGTTTTTATTTTTGATAGGAAATAATTTTGCTTTTGTTAATTCACAACAAAAATGCTAAAAAGTGCAAAATATAAATGTATCACTCAGCATACATCCTATTTATAGGAAATATAGGAGGATTTCTTGAAATATAGGCTCTTTATAGGATCCTATACAAATTATAGGATATATAGGAAATATAGGAGGTCTGGGATGCCTGTATTGTACATATTATGCATTCAGAGGTAACACTACATCGTCCTGACTATGATTGAATTGGATTCGCAAAGTGAGGGCAGGAGAATAGACCAGTTCGCGGTAAATTCCGACATTTTCAAAGGGGTGCAAACATAGCGCGAAATACAGTGTTTGTATGGGAATCAATGGGAATCCGATGCCAAATATAGATCCGTAAAATCGAATTTCTGAAATATTCTTCGCCGATACAAACTTAAGATACCAGGTAAAAGATTAACATATCGAAATTTGAGGGAAGTAGCTGTGCTGTGAAGCGTGTTTTCAGTTTGCCATACATTATCTGTAAAAACGAGTCAAATTCCGGGGGGGGGGGGGGGACACACTCCCCTACTGACCTGACAGGGGTCATACAGTCTCCCTTAATTGCTTAATTGCCGAACTTTCTTATACTTCTTTCATCGAAGTGCTCTGTTATGTGTAACTCCAGAAAATACCCATAAACCTATGCAATCCCAGAATTTCCATCAGAAATTGCAAGAGGTCGAATCATTCAATTCGGCCCAATCTAGACTAGTTGAGCAGCGCTTTTTGACAATCTGCGCAGGCAATCTTGCGATTTTACGGCCTGCGCCAGTGAAATTCGCGATCGTCATACATCAGCTGACTAATACTTCGTGTAGATCTTTACAGCAATGTCTAGGTATATAAATGGTCTAAGGCGTTTAAGGGCACCTATGCCGGTGAATTTGATTTTAATATGCATTTCCATGTTGATTGTTTTGAGTCTGTAGCCACTGGTGAGAGCCTATCAACATAAATTCAGTTTATGGATATGTTATAGTCACGCTCTTTCCTTTTTTCTTCTATACTTATACGTCACAGTGAGATCTGAGCTATAATTAATTAACTCAACATAATATAACCAAGCACGCTGAATGGCACTACCCAACACACGCTATGACACGCATGCTCACAGCTGTACATGGCTGCCACTCCACGGGTAACAAGATGCGAGCATGCGTGTTAGACGCTAGTTACGTCATAGCGTGTGTTGGGCCGTACCATGCAACGTGCTTGGTTTATAATATAATCACCTATTTCTTCCCCCGCCTCGATTAGTCAACTATTTGCGGTAGGAAGTTTCTTTGTAATTTATATTAGCTTCTTGTAATTGAAATAAATTATTGTATTGTATTGTAAAGTTTTAGCAATATTTAAACTTAGCTTGTTTGCCTTGAGCCAACGATTTAAATTTCTTAATTCACTGTTCATATTAGGCTGATACTTGTATCGTCAGCATACATTCAAGGCCGCCTTTCTCAAACAATGTGGTAAATCGTCGATGTGGATCAAAAAGACTGGTATGGATTAGGGTATGCTAGCCGCCGTGGGGAGCGAGTAGCAGCTGACGTTTCGAGCGCTAGCCCTTCGTCAGAGAAAAAGGACCTGATATGGAACTGAGGAACTCCACAAGGGATTTAATTCGTAAAACAAAGTAAACTATTGTCTTTTAATTAAAGCAAAACAATACCATGCAATATAAAGAACCCTAGAAGAAACATTGCACATTCCAAAGAGTATTGACCTTGTTCATGTCACAGGAAGAGAACAATCTACAGTTGATGGAGGAAGATAACGTTAATTTCCTTATGACATAAAAGAACACGATAGTGTGGTACGACTAAGATATTTCTCAAGGGCACCCAACCAAGTTTTAGGTTAAAAAGCTGTTCGGGAGAGTAAGTTAGCCTAAAACTTTCGGATTTGAAAAAAATGTCCCTAGAAAATTGTTTTCTGAAATACTGGCTAGAAAATTTGTTTTCAATCCCTAGAAAATTATAGAAGAAAAGGGGAGACTAAAAGGTTTCCCCTAAAATATTCGTACGTCCCAATTCGTCTGATCAATAGAGTCAGAACAGGAAAAAAGAATCCCTAAAAAATTCGTACCTCCACAAAACGTTGCAACATGAAGTTACTTGGGCTAGAACATTCTTGTTTCTGTTCTAGACTACTAACAAATTCGTAGGCCGGAAATATTTTGCCATAGTATTTTCGGTTGACGCGATTTCCACCTACAAATCCGAACAGCTAATAGCTTTCTAGAATACGTCAAAAGACATAGTAGGCGCCTTAAAATGGCTAGATAAGCTGCAGACAACTGGTTTCAAACGAATTTCAAAAAGTACTCGTTGTGTGCCCTTGATTTCTCACCAACTACAATGTTACGATCTCTGGGACAACTGGCCTCGCTCTGATACCATTGTTACCAGGCTTCTTACCGCGTGTGCAGGAAATATGAATAAGGTGTATTTAATTCTTGAATTTAAGACGAAGTAATACGGACAACAATTTCTTGTAACTTGTCTTGCAACAATGTTGCGTTGCGAGTTGAAGCGCGATGTTGCACGTATTACCACCCACTCAAGCAACTGCCACGCAACACATTTCCATGTTGCAAGTTGCAGCAAAATGTTGCAGAAAGTAGAAGCAACTTCTACTTTTTGCAACTATATAATGTTGGTTTGTTGCTGGAATTACCACTGGCGCTGCAATTTGGCGCACAGCAAATCTAGAAAGAACGCTTATGATTGGCTATAAATCTAGAAAGAACGCTTATGATTGGCTATAAATCTAGAAAGAACGCTTACGATTGGCTATAAATCTAGAAAGAACGCTTACGATTGGCTATAAATCTAGAAAGAACGCTTACGATTGGCTAAAAATCTAGAAAGAACGCTTATGATTGGCTATAAATCTAGAAAGAACGCTTATGATTGGCTATAAATCTAGAAAGAACGCTTACGATTGGCTAAAAATCTAGAAAGAACGCTTGTGATTGGCTATAAATCTAGAAAGAACGCTTATGATTGGCTATAAATCTAGAAAGAACGCTTATGATTGGCTATAAATCTAGAAAGAACGCTTACGATTGGCTGCCATCTTCGCTTTACATTGTGCATGTGCACGCCAATGTGTCGGCCACCTTGGTTTTTGTTGCACAGCAAGTTGTGAGCACCAGTGGCAATACGAGGAACAAAACCAAAATTTGTAGCATTTTAGGCCGTAAACAGCAGCCTTCAGTATATCATGCTATAATAAGTAACAAGAGCCCATCTGGGCTTTCACTCGGGCCACATGAGATTGAAGATGAAATACACTTTCATTTGAAATCTTCTTAGTAATAACCGAAGGGAAGAATTATTAGCTGAATTTAGCAGTCTTTATGAGTGGCCGGTAGCGAGGTGACATTCATTCTCTGCTCACCTAGTATATATATGTAATTTAATATTTTAGTTTTTCTCGTGTATGTAAATTAAAGAAGTTGACCTCTACTTATTCATGGAACGCACGCTTACAATTTAGTCTGCTGTTCTGCAGGTTCAGAGTACTAATAGAAGAGTGTCTCAAATGTATGTTTATATTTGTCCCATATTATAAGTTGTATCCTGTCCACCCGATGGAGCTATCACTATATTTCTCTATTGTTCTTTCTACCCTGCGGCTCGATCTTTATCGCAGCCCGCGTCCATATTGGTATTGTTGGATTAAAGATTATTAACTGAAATGCCTGTTGGTTATCTCTATTTAAAAGCTTTTACCCTCCTTCCCAAAACTGCAGTCTGCTCATCATATTACAGAACTATAAAGGAACTGTTGGAAGCCTTTCTCAAATTTCTCGAACCAAAACCTCGGTCGTGAGAGGATTCTTGTTTACCTTGAGAGTTGAATATTGCTTCGTAAATAGACTTGATAAAAAAGTACGAACTATCACAAAAAATCGACAAAGAAATGCAGATATAAACACGCAATGATTTCAACCTCACCGTACCTTCATGACCTAGCAAGACACTGTTCAGTTTCACTTTCCCTCTCAGCTTTGCTCTTGAGTTGAAGTTGAGTTTGGCTTTGTTAAAGACTTCTTATTCAGTTGTATGGTATTGTGCAGTATATTTGAGTATACCAATCCACAGAGATTCAAATAACAAAGCCGTGGCGAAAGAGAAGCTTAAACGAGAAATATTAGCTTTCATCATGCAGCCCTTTCAGGTCGTCGTCTCGTATATAAATTCCCTGGCCATCTGGGTAAAAAATGCGATCCTTCGGCTCCGACAAGAGCGCCAGTTGAAATATCCTTAGAGAGAAATTTCCTCGCGGGTCGACCATCTTGATTTATTGTATTAAATTATGTAAATAAATTAACCTGGAGTGTTACGTGACCAGCACAGTGCAATCCGATTGGTGGTGAACTTGAAATATAATACATGGGCAAATATTTTGCTGTACAGAAGAACGGCCTGCAGATTTAGACTCGGTGCTGCCACAGGCAGCCCGAGTAATAAACAAAGGTTTTTTTCTGATGTACTTGGGATGTGTGGCTATACAGGGTACGAGTTTGAAACAAAAAAAAAGGAAATCTGGGTCAAGTTTTTAAAATAGTTAGCAGCTGGTGTTGTGTGTGGTTACTGTAACTGGGGCCACTTAGACAATGATAACCAATCACATTGCACTTAGACAATGAGAACCAATCACATTGCACTTAGACAATGAGAACCAATCACATTGCACTTAGACAATGAGAACCAATCACATTGCACTTAGACAACGAGAACCAATCACATTGCACTTAGACAATGAGAACCAATCACATTGCACTTAGACAATGAGAACCAATCACATTGCACTTAGACAATGAGAACCAATCACATTGCACTTAGACAATGAGAACCAATCACATTGCACTTAGACAATGAGAACCAATCACATTGCACTTAGACAATGAGAACCAATCACATTGCACTTAGACAACGAGAACCAACCACATTGGGCCACTTAGACAATGAAAACCAATCACATTGCCAGAGTTCCCACTACTTTTGAAAAATAGGGGTCCTTGGGACCTCCAGTTTCATCTACATGTAACTGAGGGTCCTTTTTGATTTTTAAGGGTGACGGCCCACATTGGCTTAAACTCTTCAAGCCATTAAAACAAAATGTATGTTTCTTAGGCTGGGAAGTTTCATGTGAATCACCATTCCTTTTCTTTCCCAATGTCTGAACCGAATTTAAAACTTTAAGTTTAAGAACTTCATTCAACATTTTCTGCACGTGTGAAGACATGGCAGCGAAACAAGATGGTGGATCTAGAAAATCTGCTGAGTTGCATGCAAAGACTTCTGGGTAGGTCTCAGTCTCCAGGGCCTGAAAAATGTCCTGTCCCAGTCTCCAGGCCTCCTGCCTCCCAGGGACGCATGCACATCTGTGCGTTAATGGGAACCTTGATTGCACTTAGACAATGAGAACCAATCACATTGGGCCACTTGGACAATGAGAACCAATCACATTGCACTTAGACAATGAGAACCAACCACATTGGGCCACTTAGACAATGAGAACCAATCACATTGCACTTAGACAATGAGAACCAATCACACTGCACTTAGACAATGAGAAACAATCACATTGGACCACTTAGACAATGAGAACCAATCACATTGCACTTAGACAATGAGAACCAATCACATTGCAGAACGAAAACAAGGCATTTCCATGCACTTACGGTTACTTGAGCCAATCAGTGTCCATTACAAGACTATAGCATATTTTGGCATGGTCGAGCTTCGATCCGATAAAGGCAAATTTGATTGACTAGTTCTGAAGTCAAAGTCTTTTGAATGAAGAAAATCGCATGGATGTGCTAGTATTTGTAAGTTGGAAGCTTTACTTTTGTTTTGCAGTGTGTTTAGTTCTCATTGTCTAAGTGAATGAAAACTAAAGAAGGATAAGAAACAAGCTCATTCAAGGAGGCTCAGAAGGCTTATTCATAAGCTTGGGATGGCTTTTGCGTTCAAGTGTGGAAGAGGTATAACTATATAAAGCATCTTACAATATCAAAACTACTAAGATAATGATATGACTTATGTAATTGGTTGCAATAGCAACACATCCAGATGCACTAATTCTATTTTAAGATAATTATGCAAATATGTGCAGTGAAAGCCCATTAATTGGTAGTTCTTGACTAGCTGTCATCTTGAAAGGTACCCAAGCCTTTGGTGATATTGAGGCTGGAGTTGAGACAGCCTTGTTAGAGGCATGTATCTAGTTAGCATGATAATCAAAGCTTTCCACATTCCTAGAAAGAGGGTTTGTATCAGTGCATGGGTCAACTTCAGCCTCCATGCGAGGCTAAGGCTTGGTTACCTTTCAAGAACTACAAATTCTAAACAGTTATGTACATGTATAAACATTTTACACATTACATTTTGTATCTTTATAATCTGAGAAGTAAATAAACATTCTGCAAGACCAAACATGTGCATTTTTGAAACAGTCGTTCTATTTTGCATTTGGAAACAGAATTTCCTTACAGAATACAGTAGAACCCCGGTAACTCGAACTCTGAAGGGAAACGAAAATCAGTTCGAGTTAGCGGGGGTTCGAGTTATCGGGGTCGGTGAAAAATTTCTTTATTTTTGTTAATTATTAATAATAGTGACGATATATAGCGTGAACATAGTTTTATTATCTACATTGTACTTCTGTGATAAACATCGCTCAATTTGCGTATGGTTACAAGAAATTTCAAAGATTATGACTTCGAGCTAAGTGTAACTTTAACAATTAGTCGGGCACGTGAAGAGGGGAAAAAGTGGACACTTTGCAAAAACAATCTTCTACTTTTTGCAAGCAGACAAAAGCAGTTCATGCAGTGTGATAATTAATAAAAGCGGACAAGGCCGTTAACTTGGGGGATGGCGAAGGAATGCAAGTCCAATGTAGGCTGAGGCTTTCTGGACAAGAGAACTTTGTTAACATCTTACAGAAAGAATTGGAATGCATTGAGCTGTAAGCAGGTAACATCGATTTTTACATAGTCAGCTCCCCAGAAGAGTAGTGAATGAGATCAGAGATGACTAAAGGTTTTCTACTACATATACATGTATACGCACTGTTGGATTTTAGGCAATCCCCCATACAAAAGACACCGCATCCGGTGGTTAAATACGTGATTAGTCTGAAGTTACAATAATTAAAATCAAATTAAGTAACAATCAGATAACAAGCAGCCAATTTTCTTGATATTTTGAGAATTAAGTCATAAGAACAGAGTTCGAGTTATCGGGGTAAATTTGTGCCAAGGGAAACGAAAAATAGTTTGAGTTAGCGGGGAATTCGAGTTATCCGAGTTCGAGTTATCCGAGTAAAAATGACTAAAAAATAGGGCCAAATCCAAGGGAAATCGAACTTAGTTCGAGTTAGCGGGGAGTTCGAGATATCCGAGTTCGAGTTACCGGGGTTCTACTGTAATTTAAAAATCCACTTACACACTTTTTGGAAGTGCATTGTTTTGTCTACCAAATATGAAGAAATTTCACCAAACTTTTGAAAAGACAAGAAATTCAGCACCACAAAATAGAGTTTCATTACGTACCATTCCCATGCAATCAGAAAAACCCTTTTGAGCCTCCTTAATTGATACAACATTGAAAGATTATGCAATTACCGTAAAAAGGTACTCTAGAGTCTACGAGGGCTTTTACTGTAAGCCCCTTCCCCAGGAAATGAACCATTGGAATAGCTTTCAGAAGACAAAGAGAGGTCATCACTAATTTGTCTTCCTCTCTGCCTTATAGGATTCAAATCCTGACTTTGAGATATTGAAGAATCAGCCTTTGAATCATTACCAACCAACTGCCGCTGCACAAGTCTGTTGTAGAGGCCATCTTTTTCCACGAGTTCTACATGTGTTCCCTGCTCAACAACTTGACCCTTGTCAATCACAATAACCACATCAGCTTTTTCAATGGTGCTAAGCCTGTGCGCTATGATCAGGACAGTGTGCCCTTGTAGATTTCTGTAAATTGCATCTTGTACCAGGTGTTCACTCTCAGCATCTAATGCACTAGTGGCTTCATCCAAAAGGAGTATTTGAGGATTCCTAATTAGGGAACGAGCGATTGCCACCCTCTGCTTCTGTCCTCCAGAAAGTTGCATGCCTTTTTCACCTGTCTCAGTGTTATATCCTTCAGGCATTTCTGTAATAAAGCTGTGAGCATTGGCCAGGCTTGCAACATGTTCAATTGTTTCCATGTTTTCTGCTAGATGTTCCATTCCATAGGCAATATTATCCTTGACAGAGCGAGCAAACAGCACTGGTTCTTGTCCAACAAGGGAGACAACTTTGTGGAGATATTTGTGATCCAGCTTCCTCACAGACACTGAGTCAATCAAGATATCTCCCAAGCTGGGCTCATAGAAGTGTTCTAGAAGATTAATACAAGTGCTTTTACCACCTCCACTTGGGCCAACAAATGCAACAACTTGGCCAGGTTGAATTTTGAATGATACATTTTCTAAGATAGGCACATCTGGTCTTGTGGGATATGAAAACGAAACATTCTGAAACTCAATCCGTCCCAAGCAGTTCATTGGCTTGATTTTGCCATCGTTCAGAATCTTTGGCCTTCTATCAATCAATTTGAAAACCTTCTGTGCAGCACCAACTGCCTCCATCAGACCTGTATAGACCTCTCCGATCTCCTCTAGACAAAAGGTGAGCTCCAGTTGGTAAAGAATGAATGACACAAGATTCCCTCCAGTCAGATCACCTCTGAGAACAAGATGGCCACCATAATATAGAATAACCACCTCCATTGCCAGCATTAGTATTTCTGTACACCAACTGTATCCACCTAATAAAATTGCCTCTTTAACTTTGAGTTTGAAGACTTCGTGATTTTTCCTCTTGTAGCGGTTCAGCTCCCCATCTTCATTTGCAAAGCTACGTACAGTTTTCATTGAAGATACTACTTCTGCAGCAACCTCATTAGCTTTGGCAACAGAGTCTTGTACCGCTGTAGAAAGCTTCCTGTAATAATCGCCATACACTTCTGATACAAAGGCAATGAGAGGAAGGCCAATTAATGTCACAACAGTGAGTTGCCATGACAACTTAAACATGAATATACACACTCCAATTCCTTTGATTATATTACGTAGGAACACATTCACATTGAATGTAACCTGGTCACTCATTTTTGTCGTATCTGAAGTGAGTCTCGAAATAATTTCACCAGTCTTCATGTTATCAAAAAATCCAACTTCTTGGGAGAGAATTGAGCCAAAGAGCCTGTTATTAACCCGAATGTTGAATCGTGCACACACATATGAGAATATCCCCCCTCGTAATCCAGCACTGATTGCTTCTACCAGAGCAATTAACGACATAGTAAGGATTGCTGCTTCAAATTTCTTTCTGTCTTTCTCAATCGCAATTCCATCAATAACTTCCCCCGTATAGTATGGAATGAATATTTGGGCTGTACATGCTGATAGCAAGAAAAATAATGCTAGTAAAATGTAACCAAGGTCAGGTTTGGAAAAGGACAGTAATTTCCATATTGATACTGTGGTTTTACTAGGTGACTTTTTATTTCCGTCATCTTTAGTTTCATTATCAGATGTTGTTCCATCTTCATTGGAATCTAATAGCCTTTCCCTTTCTAGGACATCACCAAATTCTTCTTCAGTTGATAAATTTGAGGGTAGTTTAATATTTGAAAGTACTTTCCAACAACCAATCAGAATACAGGATCCCACCACAGTATATCCAGCGAAACACCATAGCCATATTTTGAGCGTTCTTTCCAAACTGCATTCAGTGCTCACGAGGAATTTGACCACAACGTAAATCACCAGCATAAATGCAAAGTAGAACACTAGCTTTGTTGACGCCTTGAGTCGTGGAATAGCGTCTTTTCTATTCCTCAGTAATCCAACCACAGCACCAATTAACAATGCTAGACGAATCACTGCAACTATCCACAAGTCAAATGAGGCTGAGCAGAACTTGAACTCGGCTATTTGACTGCTAAACCTTGAGAAATCGTTCCCATGTATAAGTAGGGCAGTGGAGATAAGAAAGTCCAAAAGAAGGCAAAGCGATATTCCCGCCAACTTTAGCGCGTTTCCTCTAAAAGTTCCAGCCATAATTGGTAAATATTTGTATTTATAACTTTATCGTAACTCCCGCGTCCCTGGAATTATCACTGAATCTTTCTTGTGCGATAAAATTGTATCTACATGTAGCTTGTGCTGGCAGACGATCAATGAAAAAGTTCTGTTCGGTATGAAGCAGGATAACTTTCTCTAACGGATCTAATGCGGTAATAAAAGATTTATCAGCGTGGCCGAATGGTGCAATACGCGAATAAATATTGACTCACACCGATTCTCAAAATCTGTCAAACACTGATTCCGAAAATTATCAATATTCCTTACCTGAATTTATGAATGTGAATAGTTCTTAATTAAGTCTAGCTGAGGATTATAAATGTTTGAAATAGAAAGAAAACCTACCCTGTTTTAGATTAGAGTTGTAAATTTATACAAAAAGATAAACAAGTATTCGAAGCTACGACGGAAAAATATCGGAAGAGTCGAGTGCGTACGAGTAGTTATCGATCGTTATACGGAAATCTGAGACGGATTGAGAGAGACTGGTACGGGTAAGTCACGTGCCTTGAGACTGCAGTGGAGAAGGAAATCGCGATTGACAAAATGGTAAGTTTTAACTGCTATACATACGATCATTTAATAAAAAAATGCTCTAATAAATTCACACGGGTTTTAACTTGAACCTCTGTCATAGCCTCCTACACAGCAACCATCTACAGAGGACCAGGAGAAGCTCCTCGATGAAGCAATCCAAGTTGTCAAGTCGCAATCGTTTCAGATGAAACGATGCCTGGTGAGTGGGTTTATCTCTTGTCACTTGGAGTTTGCAAGTTTACTGCAAGTTTTAAACATCAGCGAACATTTAATTATTTCTGCAGGATAAAGGCAAGCTCATGGATGGCCTAAAGCATGCTTCTAATATGCTTAGTGAGCTGCGAACGTCGCTACTATCGCCTAAGAGTTACTACGAATTGTGTATCCTTTACACTTTTCCTCTTCTACAATTCGTAACCTGAGAGTGAGAGTGAGATGAGTGATCTGAAGCCGATATAACTCGTAGATCTCCGGACAGAGAAATTATTATCAGATCTGTAACTATGCTTTTAATTTTTTAACGCTGTTATCACACTTTAGCTTATCGGTTTAGTCGAAAAGTTCGGCCAAGGGCTTGGAGTTGCTAATAATATCATTGCCCATGCCCCAGAGGCCAGACATTACTCATTAGTTTGCAAAGCGCACAGGCGTAAGGCACCGGAACAACTTCAAACTTTCGAAAATTTTAATCAGTTTAGTCAAAGGCAGGTGCAGATACATTGTAGTTGTCATTCATTACACCTTTCAATTGTTTGTAAACTTTGCTAATTTATGGCTATCATAGTGACTATATTGATAGGGACCAGTATGCTAAGTTTGTGAACAAAGTGGAGGTCACTAGTAAACTCTGGTCCTGAGGGAATCAGTGAGTTTTGTTTCCCCAACATCCTGGATGTTTCCCAAAATGGAGTCAAGGGAACATTGAGGATTGAGGGAAAACAAAACTCATTGATACCCAAGGGACCAGTCAATAGCAATAATGTTATTGTAAAATTCCTTTTCCCTGCGGTTTGACCACGGCTGTATGCTTCAATAATCAGGTAACCTGAGTAAAAGGCCAATTTTATTTTTTTATTGGGGGGGGGGGGGGGGGTTGGCAGGGGGAGGCAGGGGGAGGCAGAGGGGGAGAACGGGTAGAGGGAAAAAAGAAAGGAAGGCCTGACACAAACCTATTCAAGGACTTTGGATTCTGGACGTTGCGCCTATTGGATAAAAAAAACAAAAGACTCAAAACCAGATATGAAAATTCCAGCTCCATGCGAGCTCAACAGTACACAAGCGAACAACGATTTGGTATCTGATAACGAATTCATAAAAGCATTACAAGGCGCTTTACAGTTCTTACCAAATGTTAGTCTTAGCCTGCACAAAACTTTGTTACAAAGGCTTGCTTCTCGAAAGAAAGGACGTCCTCAGTTGTTGCTGGTGGGAATTTTATACCGGTTGTTTCCCAAGATCTTGCAGTTCTGGAAACTGAACAACAGGAGAAACAAATATCATCACCATCATAAAATTATCTGTAGTCAGTCCACTGAAGCTGCTAACAACACAGCAAGTTTCTCAGCTTGTAGTGAATGGTATCGAAGCTGTGCCGCTCGAATGCTGCACATTTTTGCACATTTCTTGTAAGGCTTTGACAAAACAATTCCCACGGCAACTTAACTCAAATGATTCGAGAGAATTACAGGCTTATTATCCTTGAAGGAGCAGCAGAACTCTGTGTTAGTCCGGGGGGGGGGGGGGGGGTACTCCTGTTTGTGACGTATTATGTATGTGCCGAGGGGGTGGGTCAGGGTTTTGAGCTCAGTTTGGGCAGGTAGGGTCAGGGTTTTGACCTGATTTGGGCAGATCAGGGTCAGGATTTGAGACCTTAAAAGGTAGGGGAAAATACCAAAATATAAAAAATGTTTTCATTATTTTTTTGTGACCAAACTTCCAAATTTAGATTCGTTTCCATGCACGTTCAGGAACTGGGACAAGAATGAAATGTGTCCTTCATCAACAGAACTCGTCTCTTTGCGGGTATAAAGCATTGGCATATTTACAAAATAATAATTGAATAGATAACTGAGAAAGATGATAATATTGCGATAAACTTTTCGGAGATCTTTATTCGGCAAGGCCTTTCATGCAATAGCGTGCTTGATTTCGGTCCACAGGCAACCCAAGACACATTTTGGGGCAACTTTGAATGGCCAATACACCACAACAAATAAATCAAATCAACTTTTTATTCCGGAATCCTTTGGCTATGGTCTCTAGTCTCTTCGTAAGAAATATAATTAGCCAGGGCTTATATGCACTTTAAGTTTTTAAGTTTCTGGACAACTATGAAAAATAGGTGGTCGTTTTGTGCAATAAGCTACAATATACAACTCTGGCTTTAAGATTTACATTAAGTAGCTGGCGATCCTCATCATAGTTGCTGGTGATAATAACTGGTAGCCAGTTTCTAATGACAGCCCACCCAGGTTGAGAATCTTGGCAAGATCTTGGCAAGATCTTGCAAGATCTTGGCAAGATCTTGGTAAGATCTTGGTAAGATCTTGGCAAGATCTTGGCAAGATCTTGGCAAGATCCTGCATGATCATGCAAGATCTTGGCAAGATCTTGGCAAGATCTTGGCAAGATCTTGCCAAGATTAGATCTTGTCAATCTTGCAAGATCTTGCAAGATCTTGCAAGATCTTGCAGGATCTTGCAGGATCTTGCAAGATCTTGCAGGATCTTGCAAGATCTTGCAAGATCTATTTCTTGCCAATTTAAGATTAGATCTTACCAAGATCTTGCAAGATCTTGCAAGATCTTGCCAAGATCTTGTAAGATCTTGCCAAGATCTTGCCAAGATCTTGTAAGATCTTGCCAAGATCTTGCAAGATCTTGCCAAGATCTTGTAAGATCTTGCAAGATCTTGTATGCAAGATCTTGGCAAGATCTTGCAAGATCTTATATACCTGTTATAAATTATATAGTACATGATCACTCCCAGGTTGAGAATCTTGCCAAGATCTTGCCAACCTTGCCTAAATTAGATATCAATTGCTTTTAATATATAATTATCGATGAAATACCAGTGTATATTTCTTTCTAAAAAGTGATATCTTCACGTGTGAAGTTAAAAATGATATATTCACACATGAAGATATCACTTTTGAAAATGACTTTCTTTCAAAGATTTCTAGCCTTTTTAGTTGGAGATTGAAACTGGTATTAAATTCATTGATAATTATACGTATATTAAACAGCATTACATGGCCGCTTGGAGATACAAATTTTATCTTCTCGTGTTGATGAAGTATCTTACTCGTTTGCTGCGCTCACTCGTAAGATATTTCATCAACACTCGAAGATAAAATCTGTATCTCCGCACGGCCATGTATTATCCTCTATACATTTAATACTTAACGTTTCACTGAAGCACAAGCCAGCAAGACACGTCAGTAAGACAATTAATGAGAATTAATTAACCTGAGAATTAAGAATCAGTGGGTGGGTACTGATCTGACTCCTTCATTTGTTTTTCTATCTCACAGGAAGAAAAGAGGAACTTTAGATTTACCTTTTATCCCAGTCATGTACATGCATCTACGTTAATTCACTCATTGTCCTGCTGAAACTGATGCTATTGTCTAAGTTTGCGACTGTAATATTATTAATACTACAACTTTTTTTCTTCAAAATAACACCTCTAACAATTATCGAGATCTAAAAGGGGGCTGCCCGACTTGATAAATACCGGAGGTACATACAAGGGGGGCCTTACATGTAGGTAATTTTCACTGATATTTTTCTCTGCTATAGGGGGAAGGGGCTGAAAAAGTTCACCAGTTGGAAATTAAGGGCTATGGAAATTTTACACTTCCAATCTTGATATCTTCATGCCCCTTTATATTAATTTTTTAAGGTTGTTTTGATCAAACATTTTTACCAGATTTTGCTCAAATTTTAACAAACATTATACAATTTATTGACACAACTGACAATGTCAAAATATTGACCCTAATTACACATAAATGTATACTAATGACAAAATTGTAATGTAAGTCAACCCCACTTTTTTTCACATTTTGCACAATTACTTGAAATGTAGTTGAACTATTTTTTTTAAATGACTGGAAACTGTTCAGACTCAGAATTTTATCAAAATCCCTTGGGCAGATTAGTTTGTGAAAAATTAGGGCTATGAATATCACACCTTACAAATGTGTCAAAGTTGAAAGGACCGTAGCTTTCAGCCAATAGAAGTGATTAGATTCCAAACTGGTTAAAAGTATTTCCCAAAGCTTACTAAATATTGATGACACATAAAATTGTGCTAGAAAAAAGGCAGAAAATAAGTTGTGAATATTTCTCTTGACAGGGTAAAAATGTTGAAAAATGACAAAAACCTCAAAATCTACACATTTCAGAGAAATAAAAAACCGTTTTTGAGCATTAAATTCAATCTTTCATAAGAATAACACCAAACCTCAAACATCACTGAAAATTATCTACTATTGGAAATATGATTTTTAAAAGAGCACACCAGAGCCGAGGTTTTGGATACTGCTTTGTTTACTGATCTAGAGTGGCCACAGCTGACTATCGGAATGATGCACATGCATTTAAAAGTTGACAAATTACCATGACACAAGGGATAACTAATTTCTGTAAAAAATGTGTAGGTTGTCACGGAAACTGGTCATTATAATAATTTGTTGACTTTTGAATGCATGTGCATATTCCATTAGTAGTTGCTCTTGATGTAATTACAAAGCACTATCCAAAACCTTGATTCTGGAGTGCATATCTTTGAAAAATTGTATCTCTAATAGTATATATTTTGTTCAGTGATAGGATTTGGTATATTATGCTTATAAAAGATTGAATTTAATTATCAAAAAATTGTTACTCTCTTGAAAGAAATATTCACAACCTTTTTTCTGCTTTTGCTAGCACAATTTTATTTGGCTTGAAGATATTTAGTAAACTTTGGTAAATACTTTTGACCAGTAAATGGATTCTAATCACTGCTATTGACAGAAAGCTTTGGTTCTTTCAGCTTTGACAACATTCAGTAGGTGAGAAATCCACAGTCCAATTATTTTCACCAACTTCTGCCCAAGGTATTTTGATAAAATTTGCACTGTGCATGCGTGTGTTATAAGTCTGAACAGTTTCCAGTTCCTTGAAAAAATTTTTTTTCACAAGATTGAGTAATACTGCAGAATGAGAAAAAAGTAGATTGACTTACGTCACAATTACAGTATAATTCATTACTGCTAGTGTCTGTGATTGGGTCAAGATTTTGAAATTTATATCAGTTGTATCAACAAATTGTATGCTTTTTTTATTTGAGCAAAAAAAAAAATTAAATGAAAGCCAACTCTTTAATTGCTCCCGGCATTGCATCCCCCATGGTAATGAGCCAGAAAATTCCATACTGATTTTAATTTTAATCCATTTTTACTGCCATAAATTACAAGTAATATAAAAATGTACTCCCCAGACCCAAAGATTTTAGCTCAAAACAAATGCAAAATATGTAAAGCCAGGAATCAACCCATTCTCCCATTGCTTAATTGTCCAACTTGAAAAGGGTGTCAGATTTGCAAACTTTAAGGCTTGATTACAGGGTGTCAATGAGAATGAATCAAACATTATTTTGGCTAACCACATACATGTACTCCATTCAGAGTCTTTAAAAATTACTCTATTAGCCACATTAATGCACAAGGGAAAATATGCATGCATGTAGTGGTAATTTAATTTCTGTAACCATTTTAGGTGCAAACACTAACCCATATCCAATGAAAAACAACAAATTTACACTTAGTTGACCCAATACTTTGCATGGTTAAAGTGAATAAGTTGCACTATAAATATCTGGTCTGTCAACCATTTAATTACATACCAATCATGTATGGACCACTCGCCGACCATGTATCAACCACTAACATGTGATCATGCACCTACAGGTATCAACCACTTTATACCTTTATACCATGAACCACTAAACAACCACCTATCAACCACATCACTGTACACCAACCAACAGCCTCCCAACCACTAATCAACCATACATTTATGGTGCAACGTTTTCACATTTATTAGCCATAAACATATTTTAATTTGGGTCAATTAACCCATTCCTCTAGTATATAAATTTTGCCTTTGAGAATGATTCTGACCTGATTGCAGCATACATGTATATATATATATATATACACACATGACCATTTAAGTACACAGAGCATAATATATTGAATCAAAGTTGCTATTGTGAAAGAAAGAACAAAATTAGATCAAACTTTCCAATAATTTTAATTACTTAAGCTAGTACAGCTGTATGTATAAATTAAAAAAGAACAATAAATTGGATGGCTTGAGTGTTTACACCCAATACTATTATCTTGTACACTGATTATTCAAATGTCAGTGTTGAATAGCGAAACTAAATTAGCCCACTTTAATGAATTCAGTTGATGTGGCACTAAAAAATAATCTTACCTTGAGAGCAAAGTAAGAAAGACAAAAAAACATTATGTTAGTTAAGTGTCCCTGAGAAAATATAAGACTATATATCCACTCAATGACAAAATGAGATAAGAGGTTTCATCAGCTTGCATTGAGGCAAACACTCCAGGAATTGAGGTCATAAATCCATCTTTAATGTACTGTGGGGATGTGACATCAGACACCTTATTAAGCTCCTTGGTGGTCTAGGACTACCTGTCCCAGGCATTGCAGTTTCCGTTGATTTATTGGATTATGGTGTAGCAGATACGGAGTATTGCTGGAAGTACTTCTGGAAGACCTTTAATTTGCAGTGGGGTAAAAAATAACTTCATTATATAGCCACATTCATATGACTGTACATTGATCTCCATGTATACAAGCCAATAAATGCAAAACATAATTATACTGTATACTTATTATTATATGGATGTGAGTGTTTACTGAAAAATAACCCCTCATAGCTAGAACTCTGGGTCTTAAGTGCTGCATTTTCCATATATCCTCATTTAAAGTGAAAAATATCAATGACATCAAATTTATAATTGTCACCCTTACAGCTTTTAACTACAAATATAGTGCATTTAGCTGGTCCGTCAATCAAACGAGTACCGCCTAGACTTAGCTGATATTACAGTGGCGTCTACGAATAGCAGTCTCAGCAGTATTGAACTGATCGCCTCGCTTAAATGTAATGAAGCGCCATTTAACATCATTCTTGTATGACGCATGACTAATTTAGATACAGTTTGAATAGCGCTTCATTACATTTACAGCTGTAAGCAAGGCTATCGGGTCAATACTGCTAAGACTGCTATTCGTAGACGCCACTGTAATACAAAGCTTTCAAAGGCATACCGCCTAGTATGAAACAGACTCTGTTTGATTGACGGTCGGCTAAATGCAATTTTTGACAGTCGCACTACAATGAAAACGTAAAGATGCATGAAGATCAATTAATCACTGCCGGGTGCCACTGAACGTAAACTTAAACCAGTTATTTACCAAAATTCAATCAACATTTAGGACATTTAGAGTACGTTTCTTGCATGCAAAGAACAGCATAAATGCCCTGGGCATATGGCACGACAACATGTCAAAAGGCCTGACATAGCAGCATTCAGCCGGAAGTCAAATTGATGATTCGGTAAATTGTGATGTTCCGGGGGGGGGGGGGGGGGGGTACTCCTGTTTGTGACATATTATGTATACATGCTGCCTGGGTGGGTCAGGGTTTTGAGCTCAGTTTGGGCAGGTAGGGTCAGGGTTTTGACCTGATTTGGGCAGATCAGGGTCAGGATTTGAGTATAATTTGGGTGCAGTCAGGGTCGGGGTTCAGTATTTTTTAGGCAGGTAAGGTTCAGTTTTTTTTAGCTACAATGTCAAAAATAATACATTCTGTTGCTGCATTTTGATCGCCTGTCCACATGTAAGCACTGAGGTTCCCTTACATTGTGACTTCAGTACTTATCTATGTACTCCATCTGCTGGTTTGTTTACCCAATACCACGTCCCGACTTGAAATGTTCCGTATTTTGCATGCAATCCCGGTACGCGGTATACCGGCCGGGATATATATCCGACCGTGTTTTGAAAACAATTTAAACAAGGGGCAATAAGGTTTTTTTTTTTTTCAAAAAAGGGGGCAATCAGGGTTTTGGAGCTCGGATTGGGTCAAACAGGGTCAGGATTTGAGTCTCTTTGCCTAACATACATACCCATTTTTCATGTAAGTACCCCCCGGGGTGATGTTATCAGTAAGGTAGCCTCTCTTAGTATTTTTGGGCTACCTGTGTTACCATATGGTACCCTCACTTAGTTGTTTTTCAGTATTTTTCAGTTTTTCACTCTGTTTGACTCGTATTCACTCGTGTTCGACTCATGGAGTTTTAGATCAGATCGGCAGGAAGAAAGAAAACTTAACTATAGTTTAATAGCCGACCTGAAAACATGGGTTTATCGCTAAGTTAATCTAAACTTATTGACTTATTTGACAGCTTGTCATCTATTTTGATGTTTGAGGTAATTAAATCCTAGTTTGTGGTTTCCAAACTGTCAACACTCACGTTGGAATGCATCATGTCATTTCATCCAAGAAAATCAGACGCCTCTCAGACAGGCGTCTGGTTTTCTCGAGGTTACTATTTTAACTATAGTAAAAAAAAATATTAACCATAGTTTGGCTGGTTTACTACAGTTATAAACGTCCCAGTGTGACCTCAGCCATTGACTGTTTAACCAGTCCAACTTTCAACACTATAAAACAAAATTGTGACAACAAAAAGTCAAAAGTTTTAAAGAGCAATCAGAAACTGAGAATGAGGGCAACGGCAGTTCTGCATACTAATGACAAAAATATAAGCTTAATTTAATACTGTAGATTGTTGTACTTTCTGAAATGAAACAAAATTACACTGTCTTACAATAAATAACTTACAATAAATCTGTATCACACAAACAACTTAAACAGGTTTATACTTAAATTGTTAAAAATAATAGACGAGTTTCTCACTCTCAAAAGATATATAAAACACCATCTGGCATCTGCTAAAAATGCCAATTTGCATGTAACAACTGTAATTTATATATAGTCAACATATATATCACTCAATAGAATAAATTTTGTACAATACAAACATCTAAAATAACTGTAAAATAAACGCTACAATGTAACTATAAGCTATAAATAAAGTACAAAGTCAAATCACTCAAAGGAAGAATTATCTAGCTGAATCAGTGAATAACATGCTGTAATGACTCTTATTTCAAAGTTATTTGCAACACAGCAGCAGGAACAGTTTGTAAACATGTTTATGGTAAAATAAATTGTAAATTCTGAACTTTAAACTGTAAACTGATAACAAAACTAGTGAGAAAAACATTCATAGTTCATACCTTCACAAGGCAAGATCTTGTAAGATCTTACAAGATCTTGGCAAGATCTTGCCAAGATCTTGCAAGATCTTGCAAGATTCTCAACCTGGGCTGTGTGTTATGGTTTGGGTTAGGGTAAACTTGTGTTTGTGTACATATGACTTTTCAGACCAAGGGCCCATGCAAATAAGAAAATACCCAAAGCACATGCTCAGAAGAATTCCGTACAAATAGAAAATATGAGTTGGTTTATGGTGCCATATCAATAGCCACTTTGAAACTAAATATCCAATTTAATAGGATCATGTTAGTTGATGGGAAAAAAAAGTGACTCTTAACTTATCATCGTAATATATTGTTAATTTTACAATCTGAGTACACATTACTATGGTTTATACATAACCCCACAAGTTATTAGCTTTATATACATGTACTATCATATTATTATTATTATTACTGTGATTGAAGGTTCTCTTATTAAATGTAGAAGTACTGACACACTTATACATTATTTACCTGCAAAAATTAGAATAAAGGTAAGAATAAGAATGGACCAACAGCTTTTTGAACACAAACTATTACCATGGAAAATAGACAATATCAAGGGTTAAATATTGTTTTAAATGGGGTTGGGTATGAAGAACAAATATATTTCAGTAGGTATTTTCCCACCTGGTTTTATTTTCTGGTTTCCAGCCCACATTTACTCAGAATGTTTAGGTTAAAAAATGCATATATATATTTCAGTTGACAATACCACAGCTACCCATACACAAACCTCAAATGTACTCCTGTACAAATGTAAAATCAAAAAAAACAATTAGGGTAATTAAGGATTTTAATTAGTAGAATACTGACAATGTGATTTAGATTTTTTTGGCATTCAAGTACCACATCTGACTATGCCTTTCCATTCTGAAAAGATTAAAAGATATAAAGCTGTATGCACTTTGTTAATAAATTTTGTTTTTATTACTTTGATGGATAACATCTCTGTAGCACTGTGCTTCTAGTTTATCTTCACTATGGAATTGTAATATGTAATGAAGGTACATACATGTAGACAGAGATTCCACTAGACTGTCTTTTAGCGATAAAAAATTGAACTGTAAATTATATAAAAAATAACTGGGGCTGCTGTTTCTTTTTTCATGTGGCTCGATCTGTACCAGCTGATAGCTATAGTCCAGTGGAATCTCTGATAGATAATGTCCAAATGTTAGACTGTATACTGCACATGTATTATTTTGAAGCAACAATATGTTGCTTCATTTAACATAGCAGGGTTCATATTTAATTTTGAAACCCACAAGATAAAAAGTGCTTGTATCTTTGGAACCTATAAGCTAAACGAAAAAGCAACAAGCTAACATTTCCAAAGTAGAAGTTTACAATCATAGAAACAAACTTTAACAAGGAAATTAGAAAATATTGCGAAGATTGTTTACTGAAGATGACCTGCCCATTGTGAATTCCCAGCATATGTGGGGAGCATCATTTTCCTTGGCTGGCATAATGTGATGCACACATTATGATCGGTGAAATCATATTCTTTTTTTTAGAAATCAAAGTTCAACCTTTAAAAACATGGATTGCATAGCCTACAAAATACACGAAAAATGGATTGCATAGTCTATGAAGTAAATGTCAACTCACAGAAAAAATGAGTGGTTATTATTTCAACACATAATTCCTAAAACCAACTTGCACATAGTGAGTTACCGAGCGTGAATGTCGAACCTACATAGTTTACATGTACAAATGTAGCTGATACCCCAAGGTTGATTCAACCTCAGATAAATGCATACCAAAGTTACTATACTTACTGGCCAAGTATCAGGACAACATAATTTATTTGTTTGAATATATGAGCGATTCTGCAGAGTCATGCAAGAGTTAAAGACCATGGATGTAGATTATTTTCGAGATAATCCCGACCATAGTTATAGAGGGGCCATTGTATTGTGTTTTCTTTATTTTCTGCTTCAAAGCCGGGCCATTGCCTGTCTATATCTCTGAAGTCCTGTTACCCTTGACTAGTATACACAGACATGGCTATTTCCGATGAGCTGCGACATTTGGAGCTTCATCTTGTTGATGAATTTCAGAAAGGCAGGAAAGTGTCTGACTTGTATGAGCTTGTCCAATATGCAGGGAACATTGTGCCGAGGTTGTAAGTATTGACACCATAATGCCTGTTGTTTTTTATGTCAGAGAAAATCCCAGACAATCAGAAATTTTGATGTTTCCTGATCATCCCGGATGTTCCTGCTATTTGGTAGCATTGTCAACAACCATTGCCGACAATAAAAGATGTGGGAAATATGCATGCCAAATTGAATTTGTGGGGTCATTCAGAGTTCTGGAACCTAGAAACATCGCTGACTGTCCCAGACAGTCAGGAGTTCTGTTTTCATAAATCAGGAATGATTGCAGACCATCGCATAAAATATGGGACATGTCTGCAAAATATAATTATTACAGATTTTGTTCATGATCTTTCCAGTTGATTGAGGACAGTCACATACTTAACATGTTTCCATAAGTCAGGAAGATCTGAGATGGTCAGGAAACATTGAAACCCGCCAGTGGCGTAGGCAGGTCCTGAAAATTGGGTGATCATTCTGGTACATTTTCATTGATTTTTTTTTTGGGGGGGGGGGGGGTTGTCAAGTACTGAAGCACTTAGATTATCAAGAGAGTGTAGTGAATATCAGAAAATAGTATATTATACTACGAAAGTACTCAAACTCGGAATATCTTACATGTATTCACTGTTTTTGGTCTCACATGGCTTTTGAACTAATTCCAGGCTGGCTATTTCACTTGTGTGGTATATACTATTTAAAACAATCATATTTTACAGTGCCTCACTGCATTGCAAAATATCCACCACTCTTCACCTCCACTTTGGGGACTAATATTTGTTACGATCCCGATCATATTGTGTGACAGCATTACTAGCGTCCCATATTAGGAAAGTGATCTTACTATGACCTTTATACCATACATGTATTTGGTAGTGACCTTAAACTCGTGGTTCTAGCGGAGTTGAACTTGGAATAAAGCTTGGAGTTTACTTGGGTATTCCTCATGGTTACTACCATTTGCAAGCTACCGTTAAGCGTGAACCATTTTTCGCGTTCGTTTATGTTTGAAACTGGACGTCTGGCGTCCCAAACCTTTGCAATTCGTCAGCAAACTAATTAGTTTCAACCTTGATGTTGAAAACCTTTGATATGTCTTCTACCGTCGTGCACCTCAGATTATGCCAAGAGACAGTTGTTGTCTTGCATCTCTCATAATTCTGAGCATCCAAAACTTTAATTTGAACCGACATTTATATGTTTTAGCGCATAGCGCGAAGGAAAATCTAGCTGAAACGTTTACAAACCTGAATCCCACTCGCTGAAACGTGAAGGCGGGACATGTCAAAGGTTGTCATTATCGTGGTTAAATTGCAACGGTTTGTGCCGCCAGACATCTAGGTTTCAAACATAAACGAACGCAGAATAAGGTTCACGGTTAATGGTAGCTTGCAAATGGTAGTAATAGGTATAAAACCACTAAACAATATTGTTATTACACCAACACCTAATGGTCAATTTTAGGCAATCAGAGCTTAAATAATGGCAAGACTGCACACTTGTCTCCTGAATTTCTAATCTTGATGAATGATGCCTGTATAATTTATTTGTTGAAGCAAAAAATGGCATGCAGCTTCCAAATTTTCTTTCTCCAAAATTTGAATTTCCTAACTTGGGTAAAGCTTAGAGCGGATTTCAATTGAGTGTCGGAAGTGTTTTGGTTTTGTGTTTACTAAGCTCTGCTATTGGCTGAGAAAGTAAACCAATCAATCAGAATCCAAAGTAAAACCAAATGCAAATTGATTTTGCTTTTGCTTTGGTTTGTCATTGGCTCACAGGGAAACCATTTATGAGTTACATGTACTTGTGATTACTTGCTCCTATGATTGGCTGGCTGTGGGTAATTTGCGTTTGGTTTTACTACACTCGCCTGAAAACCGCTCTATCTGTGAGTGTTTACAGAACATTTCATTTTATTTTTAAGATATTTACTGATAACGGTCGGGATGGTGTATATCAAGGCCAGAGAAGCATCCAGAAAAGACATTCTCAAAGATCTAGTAGAAATGTGCCGAGGAGTACAGCACCCTCTGAGAGGGCTGTTCCTGCGTAATTATCTGTTGCAGTCCACAAGAAATTTGTTGCCTGATAGCAACGAGGATAGCACAGAGTAAGTTGGGCTGTTATTTGATACCGGCAAGAACTAAGTACTTATTGAGTGAGTGGAAGGGCTGGATAGGAAAATATATCACTTGAGGTCATGATGTATGGACAGAGTACAGCAAATTGACAGAACCAAATATTTCCATTTTTGCCCAACCTAACTCAGTCAAAAGTTTTTTATCATATAACCACTTTCAGTGGCAAAACGACAAGCAAACAATTGAGTATGGCCAGACTAAGTTTTCTGGCCTATTTACGTCAAACACGTACAGAAAGCACTTGCAGGGCTGTTTGAGTCATGATAAACTGTCTTATCTCTCATGAAACACACACTTTTTTTTTACTAAAACTCCTGTTATTACAAATTATTATTTTGCACACTCCCGCTCAGAGAAGAAACTCTTGAAGTTGATGGCTCTGTGAAGGATTCTATAGATTTTGTCCTGTTGAACTTCTCGGAGATGAACAAGCTATGGGTTCGCATTCAACACCAAGGACACTCCAGGGAAAGACAAAAGAGGGAAAGAGAGAGACAGGAGCTGAGAATTCTTGTTGGTACAAACCTTGTAAGGCTTAGTCAACTTGACGGTGTCACATCAGATGTGTACAAAAAGGTACTGAGGTGGATTTAAACAAGATTACTCTGTTGATTGTATGATGTGTTAAATAATGACAGACTTTCTATAACTAAAATGGCAATAATGTCCATATTTTTAATCATTATAAACTTAACCCTTTACGTACTGGGCAAATTTGGGTTCACTCAGAAACACTTTGCTGATGTATTTTTGGGCTAACTGAAGTAATTTGCAGGATGAAAGGATTTAAATATTTAGTCTATAAGCAGTTCATAAAGTTAATGTATTTTTCAGTGTTAATTAACATGTTTTCATTGAGGTTCTTGTTTGCTCTATATAAATACAGCTTTAACTTGTTCAGACCTGAACCAAATAGTGCTTGTAGCATTGTGTAGTGCCTGTAGCATTCTGTAGCGCTTTTAGCATTCCGTAGTGCTTGTAGCATTCTGTAGCACTTGTAGCGTACTTCCATAGTGCTTGTAGCATTCTGTAATGCCTGTAGTATTCTGTAGTGCTTGTAGCATTCTGTAGTGCCTGTAGCATTCTGTAGTGCCTGTAATGTTCTGTAGTGCTTGTAGCATTCTGTAGTGGCTGTAGCATTTTGTAGTGCTTGTAGCGCTCTGTAGTGCCTATAGCGTTCTGTAGTGTCTTTAGCGTTCTGTAGTGCCTGTAGAACTTGTAGCATTGTGCAGTGTTAAGTTGTATGTGTAGCATTGTAGCATTCTGTAGTTGAAGAGCTGTATGTAGCAGTGAGTCTGCATGTTTTTTCTTCATTACTTTAAAATAAGACCTTTTTCATCCCCGGTGATGGCTAGGTAGAATGCTAAGCTGTTGCAAACTGAGTCGACACATTGGTGGAGCCATTTCTCATGGAGCCTCTTTCAAGAGCTTCAGTTCTTCGATAATTAAGCAACTCCTGTTTTATTTTGTAGTGCTTTGTAGTACACTAGAGAAGCACTACAGCATAAACAAAATCTCAAACGTCGCCAGGTATACTGCTTATACCCCCCCAAGTCACAGTCACTATCGCTGGTGGATTCATCTTGAATATGGGCTGGCCTTTCTGCCCGTTCTGTGTTGAAAATAAACGCTTGAGAGCTTCGATGCGGATGTCATTTTGAATAGACAATCAAAACCACGTCTTGCTTCGAGCGTGACACAATAGCAATGGAATATCAATGCAAAAAAATAGCCAATCCTGTGTCCGAATTCAATGAAACTCTGCCTGTGATCGGGTTATAACCATGTCATACCGTATACAACATTTTAAGTTATTCGACCTATGTAATGCAAGAGCATGAGAATAATCTGATGTCATGGGTTGAATTCAACCCATATTTAAAGGGGCCAGTCTGAATGAGTTAAGGTGATTATTCCTTCAAGAAACTGAATGAATGGCAAGCATAAGTTAGAATAAGAGATCATGGTTTGCTGGATTTAACGAGTTCAAATAAAGCCTTAACATATATTTTGAGTTCAAATGTACGATGATTCGAAATTCACTGAGTCAGTGACTACATGAAGGCGCCTTGTAAAATTAGGATTGGATCGGATGGATTTGGACCACGGATTGGTTGGATGATGACTTTTTCTTTATCTCTTTTTTTCTGGCATAAAGAATGGTCGCCATACTCTCCATCTAATGGCATGCATACTGGCTCTTCATTCTTCCCCTTCCTCTGCCCTCCTTTCCTTTTTCTTCTCACCTCATTTTGACAAAAATCTTGACTGAAAAATACAAAAGAGCTGACATGCAAGTTAGTACCCAATGGGTGTATGGGTCTACCACATGCTTGTTAAAAAAATGTAAAGCTGAGCATAATAATTATCATAGATGAGTCCGGTATTAAATTCATCTGTTTGGGTATTAAAGGATCAAATACATGTACATGTAAATCATCATGTCACATGATAATTATACTGACTGGGAATCCATGAAAATGTTCTTGTTATGAAATAATAAACTGTTCTCTTGTGAGTTGAGAATCATTCTTTTCTCTGATTTTTCCACTTCACCATACAGTCTCTATCTGATACATTTATTATTCTTATCCAAAAGGTTTATTGTTATTATTATTTCAGTAGTTCCTAAATTAAAGTGACTTCTTACTTGTATATAATTTTATTTTTCTAATCTTTAATCAGTCATAAAAATAATAAAGATCTATTGGTTTTAGCAGAGGCAGAAGATATGACTCTCCATAGGTTTATCAAAGTATCAGAGACAAATCATTATATTCTTTGTTTTACTCACAGCTTGTTCTTCCTGGCATTCTTGAGCAGACTTTGAATTGCAAGGATCCGATTGCACAAGAATACCTGATGGAGTGTATCATCCAGGTAAAACATTACTAATCAGACATGATGCTAGGCTGAATTCTGGAGTTTATTAAACATAATATTTTAGGAAGTGTGTTTCTACAGTGTATATTTTTTTGAAACCTAATCTTCAGATTATCCTTATATAATCCTCTGATTATTATAATCCTTATATGATCCCTTATTATATTCCATGGTTGGATTATAATGATCCAGTTATGATCTATTATTTAATATTATGATTATTTCAACACAACGAGAGAGCCACAAAGAAAGTCTGAAAAAGAAAGGTTGCCTGAAAGTTTAGGTTCATTTATTTTATGGGTTTGGATTCAAGTTACCGGTATACAATTTTTTTTAAAGTACAGTAAAGTACAGAACAATGTCAAAGGGTCTTGCAGTCACAACTTTATCAATCAGAAAGTATTGCTATTAATGGACCCACCTGAAATATATGAATAAAAGCTATTGTTTTCTGACAATAGAGGCAACTGTTTGACATCGTAAGATCCAAAATTGCAGTGTTCAGGAAATTCAAATGTGGCATTCTGCAGTCAGTAACCATGGGAGGTTCTGGTATAAAAGGAGTGACTGACACTTCAATTGTCACTCAGCCTTTGTGGAGTGAACATCTACATGTACATGTACGTGATACCCCACTTAAAAGTGCTCCCTTTTGACTGCTTATCACATGAAATTCAAATCAAATACACCCAAAAACGTCACAGTAAGGGCTGCAGAGTTTGTAAACAGTAACAAAATACTGTGTAAAGTCTTTAATAAACAACTATGTTCATTTTATGGCTTGTTTGGCTTTAAATCTTCAAAATGTTGCATTTTAACAGGAGAGGCTGATTCACTCGCCTACATTATTCACGGCTCTGTCATTTGCATTTCAAATTTCGAGTTCACCATGTGTGAAAAGAGGATGGGCTTACCCTTTTATACCGGAACTTCTTGTTTAAGGTGTTCCCAGATGAGTATCACCTACAGACCATAACTGGTTTCCTGTCAAGTTGCGCAGACCTTCACCCAGCTGTTAACATCAAGAACATTATCATAAGCCTTGTAGACAGACTAGCATTATTTGCTAACAGGGATGACGGTGGGATTCCAGCAAACATACAGCTGTTTGACATGATGTCGGAACAAGTGTCCAAAGTTATACAGGTACAAATGTAGCTGACACTACATGTATTAATAGTCCATGGTATTTGTGTGTATGGTATTTACTGCTGAAACTTTGCACTGATTGATTGAATTGTCTGGTACATTTTGTGTTTTCCATACCAAACTGTTTGGAGATTCATTTGCAATTTAGCAGATCTATCATGTACATCAGGGTTGTCTCAGGATTTGGGGGTTAGGATTAGGCAAAATCAAAATTGGAAAAAATGGGGAAATATTTGGGGGTAAGCTCAGGCAAAGTCAGCACGTTTATATTGTAACCTGTGAGTGACATCCATAGGGAACGAGCCAGGCTGCACCATTGCATCATTACCACTTTAAAAACACATTTGTCCATTGAAAGAATACAACAAGGGTCAAATTGTCTGGCTTTCTCCTGCTTGAAATGAAATGAAATGGCAAAAGGGCCAAATTGGGCCAAATTGACCATTCTGGCTCAATTTCTGTATCCAGTGGCTAAATTTAAATGGAGGGCAGTTCTTGGGGAAGGGGGGCCATTGCCCCCTGCTCCCTATTTGATCCTCTAGTGACAACATTGGACATGCATGTGGCAGTTGATCCAAAGTTAATCTGCCGCAGGTTGTAGTTACATGTACGTGAACGTATTGTAAAAAGGATCTAAGGTACATGTACATGTATGCAGGAGCTATGTTATGGAGACATTTGTACAATAAGATAAGCATGTCCTGAACTCTTCTGCTGATTAAGGATGTACTATGGACCATCTGTGAAAGACAACTGACAACTGCAACTGACAAGAAATCGCAGTGAAATACAGTTGTAGATCAAACAAGAAGCTGCATGCAGCTTTAACTCGGGCCGGGATTTTAAAATCAACTTTGACATTGTTTGAAAGTGGAATCCTTGTTTATTGAACTATTTGCATTTATGCAGACCCAACGAAAGTGAACTAAGGACAAAAAGTGCAAATGCGTGGCTTGGCAAATTGATAAGTTTTCTATTAGGCTGTCACTGTCCAGATGATCTTTTCACCATTTCTCATTCCAGTTTAAGATGGCATTACTAAGCATAAACAGCGTCACTCATTACAGGCTGTTTATCATATTTTTATCTGCAGGAAGGGAGAACGATAAACTAGCTTTTAGTCTAACTGACTAATGCTCTTGATTGTTTATTAGTTTCCTGAATTTAATAAGTATAGTTACATACTGAATCAAATCATTGATAATTTAGAATTATAGAGGCAATTCTTAGCTATGTAGGATGATTCTGCCATACATTTTCTTGTAAAATTCATTAGTAGAGAGTTTTCACTTTAATTTTGTATGGCTATCAGCCTCTACATGTAGATTGAAATGGAACATGGCTATACTAAAAGGTTAAGATAAGCTCCAAGTAATAATGATCAGCTAAAAAGACCTTTATGAGACACTGACCCATCTGAACATCATGGCAGGGTTCCTGATAACTGTGAACTTACACCAGAAAACGTAAAATAACGACTTTCCGTTTAGCGTGCTAAGCCGTTTGTTATCCGTGTACACGTATACGGGTTAGAAAGTCGTTTACACGGCTTCGAAAGTCGTTTTTTTTTCTGCCGTGCAAACGAGTTGTGAAGCCGTTTCTCGGCCAGGCCGTTTAATTGCCGTGCAAAAGTAATGCAAACATATTTTGACGAATTTCGCTCTTTGTTCCTATGAATGTCGCACAATTTCGTATTTTACCCTTTCTTTCACCAGGATTAACGCGTGACAAATTCGAATTCATAACAAACACAGTTTTACAAACGTACAGTAAGATGGTTTTGGTAAATACCTTGCGTATAAAGTCCCCGTCAATCGTGAACTGTCAGCCAGACGCGTGTCTCATTTCTGACACAAATACCGCGGGGGCTCAATTAGCTAGGGCACTTTCCATTTATGCGAACTGACTGATCTGATCCGATGCATTAAAGCTTTTTAATTCAAAAGGAATTGCATTTCCCCAGTAGAAGTTTTCTAGTACGAGTATAGAAGTTTTTGCACGTCTTTCATGACAAACGTTGCTTCAAAACTCTGTTCATGTTCTGCAAAAAAACAGACCGACACGTTCACGCCTGACTGATTGCACGTGGAAATTCAGACTCCAAGAAGAGTTGAGATTTAATACGCAAACATTTACAATGATTTCTGCCGAAACCTTTTAATACTAGACAGTAACGAAACAAGGATATGCCATAAATGTGAAACTACAATGAAGCAAAAGTTTATTTGGTGTTATGCTTTGCGCTCAGTGAGTGAGTCAAGCTTTAAAGCGGGCCACACAGCCGTAATGTTTTGTTTATTTTACGGCTCACAACATTTCGATAACTGCATGGTCCGAATTTACTTGAAAACGTTATGCAATTACTTTTACGAAGATCTGGAAGTCTTGACGGATCTGAATATTATTGTGGATATACGGATAACGTTTACAAAATTGAACACTTCCGAAGTTGTGACATGCAATTAGTAACGCAATGTTCCTTTCATTTATTAGCCTTCCGGCCTTCGATTCAGGGTTCAAAGCATCAGATTTCTATTCTTAGCCTGATTATACTGACTGAACTGAAGTAAACTCTGCAGTTGTCCTCCTGTACTGTTCGAAAGTGAGTCGTAAAGTTCAGTTACTCAAAGTCCGAATAAAGTTTACAACTCAGGTTTGTCGAATTGACCGAGTGAGCTGGAAAAAGTAACTTGATCTTGGACGGGCATCGAAATTTCGAAGGATCAATCAACATTTCGAAGAAGCGAAGTTTTGTGCGAATATTCGCAGAGTACCAGCAAATTTTCGTGCTAACCTGTCACAGAGCACTGTAAACGTTTTAGAAAGCCGTTTGTTTTTTTCGGCTATCTTTCCAAACCGTGTACACGGCTTCCCAACTCGTGTACACGGCTTCCCAACTCGTGTACACGGCTTCCCAACTCGTGTACACGGCTTCCCAACTCGTTTACACGGCTTCCCAACTCGTTTACACGGCCTAGAAAGTCGTGTAAACGACTTGAAAACCCGTTTGTTAGTCGTTTATTTTACCCGTTTAAACGGAAAGTCATTATTGTACATGTACGTTTTCTGGTGTAAAGTCACAACTAAGCCAAAAGTTCATTTAATCTCAACAATGAAACTTGATAAATTATTTGACAGAATGTGCATACAATTGTTGTACATAGGCTGATTGTGATGAGTGATAATGCACACTCCACATTTTAGGCACGCAGCGACATGCCGACAGAAGATAAAGTGTCTCTCCAAGTCTCCCTTGTAAACCTTGCCTTGAAGTGCTACCCTGACAGAGTTGGTTATGTTGACAAAGTGCTACAGTACACTTCAGAGCTGTTCAGTAAACTGGAATTAGGACAGTAAGTAAACTGCACTCCATGGGCCAATTTTACAAATGAAGGGCTGTGACTGTAAGATGGAAGTAAGTGTCTCCTGATCACATTCTAAATTCTCCTTCAATGTGTTTTCTAAGCGAGAATTTAGAACCTGATCAAGAGTCACTTACACCCTTTTTGCACACATCCCTTCAAATGTAGGCTTAGTCTTAAGGCATGTTCACACCAGAAGTGAATTATACTCAATTCAGTAGTCCAATTCGTAGTTCGTAGTGGTCAGTAAGTGGTCGGTAAGTGGTTGGTAAGTGGTCGGCGACCACTTACTGACCACTTTTTTACGGTGCAGATTGTTCACTTTGTTCAAATTTGACAGACCATTTGCTACAGCCCTTATGTTAAAAAAATCAGGTGTCAACCAGCCTAAGAACTATTCCATTGAAGTGTTTTTTGTTGTTGTGATAATGTTCGAACAGTGCTCAAAACTAACCTTTTTACAATTCAACTAGTCCTAGTGATTAACAAAATCTAGTAGTCTGTACACTTATTTTGGTAGCCAACACTGCTGTGAAAGAAAACTGCAAAAGCAGAATTATTTTATGGGCTAATGTCTCAAGATTCACTAGCTCATACATGTAGTTCATAGAGTGGAATGTTAGGAAACCCAGCAAACTTCAAAGGGGCTAACAAAGGCACTGCAATTTAGGTTGGAAGGGAGTAAGACAAAATATGTGCACTGTCATAATTCATTAGCATCCCCTGAAGGACCGAATCCACACGTTTCTATTGGCTGATTGATTAACATAAATTATTCCAATATCTATATATATATTTTTTTTGCTTGGTCACGGTTGAAAAATGAGAACAATTAAGACCTACAGTACAGCTAAAAAATAATGCATGCAAAAGAAGTTATTTTTGCAGACACAAGAAGTCAACTTCTTGCGCTTTTTTTTGCGCTTATGATTAATTATCAACCACAAGAAGTTCGACCTGCAAGAACTTCTTAAATGCAAGAAGTTTAAGCTGCAAGATTCAAGTTCAACTTAATTCAAATGGTTTGAAACTGTCATATTAACATAAAGTCATCTCTACAACTCGAAAGATAACATTGTTACATTTTGCAGACTGAGGTTCACGTTTATGGGAAACATCAAAATTTAATTAAAGTACTAAATAAGTATATGAGAACAACAAACACAAAGCTATGCAGCAAAAGGAATTTATTGCTTTTTGGAAGTGAAATTGTATGTCTTACATTGGAATTCAAGTGCAATCTTTTCGCTAACACTGCTGTTGAATAAAGGTTAATTGAAGACCTTGGTGGAAAAAGGGCGTAAGTAGTATGTTTTACCGAAAATATTTTTTTCGTCAGAATCATGAAATTTTCACCCACAATACTCACTTTTAGTCGTGGAACACGTTTCTGTGGTTTGTTTTGTCATGGGACGTAAATCTCGAAATATCGTCCATAGTAACGGCGGCCACCTCCATAACAACGGCCATATAATGTACAACACACCATTGTTTTTTATTATAGGACAAACAGCCCAAGCGCTTAATTAGTTTCCAATATGCAAGCACGATGTCAGCACATTTGTTTTATTTTTCTGCCCAATCAAAGCCATTGTTAGAATTTTAGTGAATTGGCGTGCCAGTGAACACTCTACTATGATTGGTTAATGGCAAATGCATTGTCTGAATTCCTTTTAAATGTAACATTACTCACTTTCCAGGATATGGAAGGTAAAATCTTATTGGTCCATAACACACTGAGGTGTGCATATTGGAAGCTAATTAAGCGCTCGGGTAAGCAGACATTACTCGTTTCTTCGAAAAACTTGGCAAAAATGTATTCACCTTTCACACTTCGAAGAGTCATGTTCTTTATATTCATCACCACCGTTTGTGTATTGGCGAAGGCACTTCTCTCCTTGCTGCTTCACAGCTTGCTTATAATGCATCATCCCATTTTTCTGATAACCTTACTGAAAAGCTATACTTAAAAATGTACTTTTGGCACAAAAATTATAACAAACAATGGCCACTCGCTTCAGTTACCCTACCAGCAGTGCAAGGCCTGCTTTAAAGTTTGCTGTGCAAAGCATAAGCCATAACACCAAATAAACTTCAGCATTTGTAGTTTCACATTTATGGCACATCCCAATGTTGTTCAAGGTTTGGCTCAAATCATTGCAAATGTTTGCGGTCCTAAGGCATATTTTTGAAATTAAAATCTCAAATTCTTGGGGCATGAAAGTGTCAATCTGATTTTTGATCGCTGCAACTTTCTGAGAATGTGAACAGAGTTTTGAAGCCATGCAAGTTTGTAATGAAAGACATGCAAAACATCTATACTCTTACCAGAAAACTTCTACTGGGAAAGTGGAATCCTTTTGAATTAAATGTGCTTTAATTAATTGAATAGTCTTCCCAAAACTTTGAAGGTCTATCAACAAGAAGTGGTAATTTGCATATTGCGATCAACTCAACAATAATCGCTAAACGTGCAAATCAAAGAAGTTGGATCAAACTGCAAAACCAGGGAAACCTGGCAAAATGAAAGAAACAATTAATAAACACTAACCATAAACAAAAGCAAAATGTTAAAATACATCTCAATGTCTTTGAAAATAAGTTAATCAAAAATATTACCAAAGGCTGTCTAAATGAATTTGCAGTGCACACTTGTAAACAAACCACAAACTAGCATGCATTACAAGTACTCGCATCTCAAAGTTCTTGCATAGCATTGGACTTGGGGCCACTAGTGTTGAACACTGATGAAGATGATGATTACAATTATTATTTTTATCATTACCTGGTATTATTTATCATTGTCATTATTACCAATTATTATAGGACTTGGCGTTTTCGAGTGCAAATACGGGCTAAAATGAGTGTAAATATACCCAGCCGTATTTCACAACTTTCCGTGTAATAACCTCTTTTTATTGGAGATTTGTCATTAGGTGGATCTGTAACTTGCTATTATCATTTCTTATTGCCATTATTATGGAGTCTTGTACATGTTAAATTATGTAAAAATATTACAGTTTCACATATTAAACAGCATGACAGAAGGCAAAGAAGATACGTGCAGAGAGCTTTGTTGGGATGTTTTTTGCCATTTTGTTGATTCTCTTTGCCCAAATTTAAACTAGCATCTCTGTGAGAGAATCTGCATCATGCTTTATAATTATAGTTTTTTTCTGGGGAGAGGAAGTATTTGTCAGTCTTTCGACAGGATTAGGGAAGTCCATTATAATGGTGCATGCCTGGTTGCATTCAAATATGTCTTCCGCAGAATGCAATTTGCGGTTTTGTGGCTTTATGTAATCAGCATGGAATTTTTTCGCTCGAATCACAAACATCTCTCAGGGGACTCGCTTTGGCCCTCAAATAGAGATGGCTGTTTTCGCAGGCTGCGAGTCATAGTGGATGATTTTTTCCCCACAGCATTGACAGGAACAATCCCATTGCCAAAGAACTGACCAAACTACTCAAGATACCAATAGATGCTTATAACAATGTCCTGACCTTGCTGGAGCTAAAGTTTTTTATTCCCATATTCAACTACTTTGATTTTGGTACAAGGAAGGAAATGTCATTATATGTTGTCAGTAATGCAGTGGAAAGTGAGATTAACATTCCAACACAGGAACAGGTACGAATTGTGTATTTCTAGGTGTTATTCATACATTGTATACCTATTGGGTTCATCCGAGCCCAATATGACAAAATTAATATTTAATAACCAGCTACTTCAAAAACGGAACAAAGACCACATGATAATACTCTAAGTTGGAAGTTCATTGCCCAAGACTGCAACAGTGCTTGAGAGCTCGGCTGCCAGGTAACCCTGGCACTGGGTCACACAAAAGTTGACAAGAAAGGGAGGGCGGGAGGGAAAGCCGCTAGCGATCACAGCGACTTGCAACTGACAAGCAGAACTCCGAGCCACGAGCAACAACACAAAAGCAAGGTCCGCGAGCACACCACAGGGCCCCCAGTAGTCGCTGGTTCTTTAACCATGCCTAAATTACAATGATTTAGCCTCGATTAAAGTGCATGTGAAGTGAAAAAATCGACCCTGTGTTGTTTTATTTATTTTATTAATTATTGGTCTTCCCTATGTCATTTTGTGCAGTTAAAAATAAATTTTGAGAACGCAAACAGCATTGTTTTTCGTGTTGAAGTCAGGCATAATTGTCAAAATCATGCAACACTTTTTATGCCATTAAGCATATGTTAATCACATGCATGATGTCAGTTGGTTTGCACATTTATATTCACAATGTAAAAATAAGGCCAATGGCAAGGCTTCTTGAGATAAAATATGACAGATGGCAAGGCCAGAATGAAAATAAATTTCTAGACAAAAAAAAAAACACTGTATTTGGTTTTATTTAGGAAGACAAAACGTATGTAATTAGCATGCCTTTAACGGCATACAAAATTTGCATGATTTTGACAATTATTATGCCTGACTTCAACAGGCATAATTGCACAAAATGACTTTGGGAAGTCTAAAATTTAATAAAATAAAATAAAAACAGAATCAAGACTTAAAATTTTGAAATATTCTCCATATTGGGCAAGGATGAATCCTAATTAAGTGTTTTATTATACCAAACAAATAATCCTCCAATTAATAAACACAATAGTGTAAACAGCTCGTGCAAATGGTCCAATATGTACATGTAGCTGTCCTACAGGCAAAATATTGGACTGGTGCATGACCCTAATACACACATTGCTTTGGTGACGTAAAACTTATTGATTAGTTGCCAACTCGGCTACTAACATTTGCAGGTTGGCAACTAGATTTTATCATTTTTATTTCGAGGCCTGCCATAGCTGCCATTGTACAGTATTGTAGCTGACTTTAACAAACTATTTTGTTGTTAGCATCCCTAATTACTTCACCCCACATCACGGTGGGCATAAATGACCCCAAAATCGCCAGGGTTGAGCATGACCAAAAATAGATTAACTGGCACAATTTCCTAAATTATGTCTAAAATTGAATGAAATTTTCATAGTTTACTATGCATTGTAAAATTAGCCCTTTCACCACCACAGGCCGGTGTACCGGCCAACTGAAAACGTGTCCTGAACAGCACAGGCCGGTAAACTGGCCAAACTGATTAGGATAAGTTTTTCCATGAAATAGAGGCACTCCTTCGAATTGCCCACTTTAGAAACGAGTAGGGGGATGGGGTGAGTTCAGTTTTGCAAAGGTGCTTGGGATCGTTACTGGGGACAGTTAATTGAAATTGTTAGATTTCAAAATTCCTTGTAATTTTACTCACTGCTTCGCTGCTCATGAAATTACAAGGAATTTTGAAATCTTTCTTGTTGTTACCTAATGCTATTACTGTCTATTACTAATGCTCACTCGTCTATATTTTGAGGACATTAATTTTTCTAATACTTACATGTATGTCATAGCGATGTTTACATTTTATCATTGTAAACTTGAAAACATTATTTTATCCTTAAAAAAGTAAAATTCTAAAACTGTACAATTAGGTACTAAAGTATTCTTTAAGAAGCAAGATTGTCATGTAAAAATATTTCAAACTCCAAAAGTTATTTGAAGAAATTTATTTCATAAAGGGTTTTATGTTGAAATTACCAAAATTCAATGGCTTTCCTAATTCCTCTCATCCAATCGAAATAGGGTTTTTGATTACTTTATTTCCAACAAGAATAGAATTCAAAAAATTATATAAGATTAAGATGTTCATGTTAATACTACTCATAAAAAAAATTTGTTTTGTTTACCCATCTAAACCTGTCCTCAAGAAAATCATTCTTGTATTGTTGAAAGTTTTGAAGATTATATAAAAATAAAGCAACCCTGGCAATTTTAGGGTATTTATTCCCATTCTGCATGGCCACCACATTTTTTATTTGAATCTCTGAGAATTGATTACAATCAAAGAATTCAGGATTTTAATTTAATTAGCACACATTGTAATTAACATATTTTTTACCTGTTTTTCAGATTGATACGCTGCTTACACTGGTATCTACTCTAGTAACAGATCAAGAAGACCAGCCATCAGAACCTGTATGTTCCAATAATCAAATAGCAATGTTTGGTTTGGTATACAACCAGCACAGTCTTTAACCCTGGGCTTAAACCAGTGTTTTCTCAAGAATGTGGCAACTTTTTAAAATGCTTAATAATTAAGGAACACCAATAAGTGTTTAAAAGTGTCACTGCCAGAAGTGTATTCAGCAGCAGTCATCCTAGACTGCAGCATTAGCATGAAAATACTCACACAGCCACATATAATTTCCCAGATGTAGTCCATGAAAGAATTATTAGAAGAAATTCAATGTTTCAAAATGAAATCCTAAAATGGATCAGTATCCAGAATGCATCATTGAATCCTGGACGCAATATTTTTAGTTTGGACACACAGAATCCTAGGAAACCATACATGTATGAATATTAATGAGAACACCGCTCTGGGAAAACAGTGGAGTCGAATCATGAAAGCGAAATTGGTCAGTACAGGATGGTAAATCTACCTTTTTTCATGCTATTCCCAACATTTTAAAGTTTAGGAACATTCCTTACAGCAAGTGGTAAAGGGAAATTTACATGTATGTCAAAAGCACCAATATTCTATATTTTGGTGAATATTTAAAACAGCTAGGCCAAACCAACCTCTATTTCATGATTTGACCTCAGGACGCTGTAATGGGTTTTGCATGTGGTCTATGGATGTATTTAAATAATATTAAGCAATGATATTTAACAAATTTACAATAATTATTTTACCGTGGTACAATGTATGCCCTCATTTACCATGTTCTGCATCATCGCATGATCACAATTGTTCACAAGGCACTAGCTGAGTGAATCCACAACAAATTTTGACCATCAGATGATGAAAATTGTGGTAAATAAGAGGACAAAATTACCACTGTAAGCTATCGTACTTTTAAACTAAAAATAGTGAAGCAAGCAGAACCAAGAAGACAAGGAAAATTGCAGGGGAAAAGTAACTTTTGCACACGCTATCACACAATCAATCGTATAATCTATCGTAGTATGTCCATTTCTAATGGCAATTACAAAAATAGAAACTGGGCAGCTGTTGTTAAACTAGTTTTTTCCAGTCGAACATGGGCCATGAAGTACCCTCATTATTGTATCCATTGCTGTTTAACTACAGGTTGATCCTGAAGACTTTGCTGAAGAGCAGCATCTGATGGGGAAATTCCTGACTTTGATGAAATCTGACAGCCCCGACCAACAATATCTGGTAAGTAATGCCTGCCTTCAAAGGGGCTATGTCATGGTACTGCGCATGTATTGAGTAATCGCTCGTTTAGTAACTGTTAATTGGATACAAACAGTTAAACTTCCCTCCCTCGATGCTTGATTGAAAGGTTTTTCAATATTTTCCCTGGAGACTGTTTATATACACTGTTTGTTAGTCATTTTTGCATATTTGCTTTCATTTTAAGCATCCCACATGGCCGAAAGGTTCGTTAGTTCATATCTAAATCGGTGAAAAAAACTTTCCGGCCCGGAAAAACGAATGTAAAGTCTTACCGTGACACAGCCCCTTTAAAGTCACCATTATACACATTGCTCCAGGTGAAATATACATGTACATGTAGGTGAAATGTTGTACTTTATTGGATTCACTGCTGGCAATTATTTTTCAGCCAATTTTTAATTAGAAAGACTAGTTAAGGGCAATTTCATTCTTGGAAATAAAAGTAAAGTAAAGTAAGTAACTCTTTATTTGACATTGGTAACTCATAGCAGGCTGGTGAGATTGATAAACTTTCACAAGACCAATGTGGGACCTACGATTTTACGTCCTTACCTGAGAAGACGTGAAGGTTTAACCATTTGCAGTTAATTGAGAACGAGATTGTTTCACAAAGGCAGCACCTTCTACTCAGTTATTTTAAGATCCTGAGCATTGGTCCGGCTGGGTTTGAACCCGCAACCTCCTGCTCAACAGACCGGAGCTTGACTTTTTGAATGCCAACACCACAACCGGCGGCCATATTGGATTTTTGAGCATTTTCTTCGCTTTCTTCTTCATTTTCACTCTGATTCCTCTGAACTGTTACCACACTTTCCTCTCTTTCCTGTTCTAAATCCGAATCCTCAGCAAAAATTTCATTTAAAACCTGCTCTGTTGTAAACCCACAAGGACGAGCTGCCATGTTGTTTTGATCACATGAAAAACAACACAGAAATCCTGAATATAAAAAAGTTGAGATTGCAGTCAGTGGTCAGCGGTATTTTCATTGGTCTCAGACCCTTCTCAACAACCACAAATAAAATTAACGAGCAACCGATGCTTACAATGTATATACATGTATATGTCCTAAGGTGATCAGTCACGTATTTGTAGACGTATATATATTTTTTTATGTCTAGGGCATTCAAAGGGTTAACCACTGAGCTAACTGGGAGGCGGTTAGATTGGCAATTTCTTCTTTTCTGTTGTGCAACAAGAATCAATCTAACAAAGTATGATTGCTGAAAAAGCAAAACCATTTTGCACTTGAACAATGGTAAATTGTATACCATACATATAAAGCTGCTAGTGGCACAAAGGCCGCATTGACAGTAGGGTGTTAACCCTTTATTTGTCCCAGAGAAAATGCCTGAGCAATTAGCAGCCATGGACAGCTGTTATGGCCTCTTTGGGCTTCATCAGCATGGCGAAGCTAATGCTCAGGATGGGTTCCCACTAGAAACTATAAGATGAGTGAAAACTATGAACCATGTGGGATGGGGCTGAATATGAAACCTTCCTGAGCAATTAGCAGCCATGGACAGCTGTTATGGTCTCTTTGGGCCTTGTCAGCATGGCTTAGCTAATACTCAGGATGGGTTCCCACTAGAAACTATAAGATGAGTGAAAACTATGAACCATGTGGGATGGGGCTGAATATGAAACCTTCCTGAGCAATTAGCTGCCATGGAGAGCTGTTATGGCCTCTTTGGGCCTTGTCAGCATGGCTTAGCTAATGCTCAGGATGGGTTCCCACTAGCCTGCGAACAGCATCCCCCTCTTGATGGGAGACCAGCAATGGGATGCTATTTGCAGGCTAGATTCCCACTAGAAAGCTATCAGATGAGTGAAAGCTGTGAACCATGTGGGATGTGGCTGAATATGAGAAATGGTAAACTGAAACAAAGGCCATGTTGAAAGTGGAGCATTAGCCAATGATGTACACTTGCCTACAGAATTAAGTTAACAGCCAGATTCAGATTTAAATGTTACGGTGTGACTACTACATGTATAACCAGGGCCACATAGCCAACAAGAACCAATCACATTGCAGAGTGAAAAGAAGGCATCCTAACTAGTTGTGGTTACTTGAGCCAATCAGTGTTGATTACAAGACAATAGGATTTTGACTTGCTCAAGCTTGGTTTACTAGTTCTGAAGGCAAAGTCTTTCGAATGAAGAAAATCACATGCATGCTAGGATGTGTATTTAGGAATGCTTTATTTTCATTTTGCAATGTGTTTAGTTCTTGTTGTCTTAAGTGGCCCTGGTTTCAGTAGTCACACTGTGTTTTAATAGTTCTTGTTGTCTTAAGTGGCCCTGGTTTCAGTAGTCACACTGTGTTTAGTTCTTGTTGTCTTAAGTGGCCCTGGTTTCAGTAGTCACACTGTGTTTAGTTCTTGTTGTCTTAAGTGGCCCTGGTTTCAGTAGTCACACTGTGTTTAGTTCTTGTTGTCTTAAGTGGCCCTTGTTTCAGTAGTCGCACTGTAAACCTTTGGTACAGTCTCTCCAAATGCAAAGTTTGATGTTCAAGTTTAATTTTACACTGTTTGCAAAAAAATATGATAAAGGTATAATAATCTAAAGCTTATAATTACTACAAAAGAGACATAACTGAGAAGAGAACTATGAAATTGGTGCACAGTGGCCAAAGTAGCAAATGGTGTTGGGTTGGTCTGACACTGCCGATGTTGAAATAATAATGATTGAGTTTGTTTTAATTATTAACAGAAGATACATATTAGCTTGCCTATGTAAGTTAATTACATTCTTGTACAAATACATGTATCATGGTATTCTGTGAGCAGAGGTTTCTTTTAATCCCATATGCTGTAGCAAGCTCTGCCAACACCTGCAAAGTTTTTCTGTTGAGGATGTGCAATGATGATGAGGAAAGCATGACGTTTGCAAACTGCCAAATTGTTTTGGGGGAAAATGAGCCCATACTTTCATTGAAAGGCATTTTAATTCCTTCTTGATATCATGCACAAAATGACGTAATAGGAAGAAAACTGGTTTATCACTCAGATAGACCATATTGTGTACATGTACATCCAGAAATCGTGGGTGCCGGCAGACATTTATTTACCCTGGATCTGAGGTTGGAAATCCGCTTCTCGTACAATGTAGCTCACAATATCGACAACGTGGTTCACAATATCGACAACGTGGTTCACAATATCGACAACGTGGATCACAATATCGACAACGTGGCTCGACGGCCTCGGTTCGATCGACAGCTTCAAGCCTCTGGCATCCAGGGTAACATTAAAAGAAACCTCTGCTCGCAGAGTAATACTATTTAAGTAAGTATTTGTGATGCCAGCTTTTGAACAGTTTCTTTATTGCTTTCTCTCTTTGTAGATCTTAAATACTGCAAGAAAACACTTTGGCAGTGGTGGGGAAAAGAGAATAAAATACACATTACCACCGATTGTGTTCAGTGCATATCAGTTAGCCTTCCAATATAATGATGCAAAAGATGAGGTAAGTTTGAGATACAAAAGTACATGCATGTATCAAAGTTACATGACTTTGTCCTCTATTGCCATTAATTTGTCAATAAAAGGTATGGAGGGTAGATGTCATTCTACAATGCAAAATAATAATCTAACGAAGGCAAGCAATATTCAGCTAAGGAGGTAATCATGACAACCTAGTCAGTGGAAAATACTTACCTTGGTCTTAGACCTTCCACACGAGCAGTTGATGTGTGGGGCAGACTGTCCAGCAAGTGAATGCAAAGCAAGAACTGACCACAAGGGCAAGTTTGTCTACCAGTTAACTACATGACTTTTTATGATTAGCAATAATTTCATTTATATGACTCCAAAACATAACATCTTAAGCCAGATCAATATTATTGAAGGGTTGTGTGTTAAAATGGCGTTAGTGTCGATTTGACTGAGTGACACTCTTTGCTCTTATTTACATTCACTTTTCTTGTGTGTGACAATGCTGATAACAAAAAAAACCTCAAGATTTGCCAACAAAAATGACATCCAAGCCGTTGACCCCGTGTTCGATTCCTGGCTGTGGCATCAGAATTTGTTTTTCGTTTCCCTGCCCGAAATATCCTTAACATCATTCTATTTGTCTATTTCACGCCAATATTCTTTGAAACAACGAGAAAATTATGTAATAGCGCGCACTCTCTTCCAAATAGCCTTCTTACCCACACCCCTTCCCCTCGAAATAACAAATATGTTTGCTATAGAAATGGCTTGATTACTTGCTTGTTTTGAGCTGTCATAAATTCCTCTTTCAATTAAAAGGCTCTCTCAACTAGCGAGAAGGGAAAATAAGGTTTTCCTATTCTTAAGACAAAGTTATTTTTTTAGTTTTTGAAATTGACACTAACACCCCTTTTACACATGGCCCTTCAATTGAGCTATGTTGCTCAATTGTATTTCTATCTGGTTAAAGGGACTAAAGTAGTTTGTCAGCCCTCCCATCCAGCCATCAGAGGTCTGGCAGCTACTATTGGCTTCAGACTTCCAGCTACTTCTGTGGCTTAACTTGTAATAGGATGATATATTATATTTAGGCAATTCTAAAAGCGCAGCTTTCTTTATCTGAATGAGGTAACAACCCAAAAAGGTATAAATTATATAAAGAAACAAAGATAAAAACACAGAAATAACTGGTAGAATCAATGGAAATCAGTGCAACAGGTTTGGAAGAAAAAAGAAGATAATGGAAAATGAAAAAAAGGGAAGGAAAAAAAATCACAGCTGCTGCCAAGGTTTTGATCTGGGCCACCTGTTTTCAACAGCGCATGCGCAGTGCTTTTTTGGGCACGTCACTCGCCATGCATTGGGGTTCGGGTGTGAGGGAAACCAAAAGTCAGCCAATTTTTACTCTCATCCTATATCTATGGTTCTCCACTCACACAGGCCTTTGCCCATGCAGGAGTAGCGCTATGAATATGGCAACTTTAATAAATATTGCCTTTTATGTCTACTTTTACAATTAATTAAGCCACTGCCTTGCTCTGTAAGTTTCTTTATATATGTAACTGTACATGCAAATAATTATAGACTGCATTCATAATGACCGCCTCCTAATTTTCATTATTTGGAAGATAAATCTGTAGAGGGAAACTAATACTACCCAGGCTCAATGAAAGTGCTGTCCAATACCCAGGGTCTAGTGGATTTCCCTGTTGGACTAGTAGATTGGTTTGACAACTTACCTGATGGGCAAGGACCCAAAATAGGCTTATTATTTTTTAGTTAATATAATTAATATCTGGGCAAGCTTGAAAGACCCAAAGGAACCCTGCTACCGCATGAAAGATCTTATTATAAAAATTAGTAATTGTGTTCAGTTCTAGAGCAATATGGAAGTTAGGCATTTCAAATGGCAAAACAAAACAATGAAAACAAGGCCAGAAAGGTCCCATTGTTTTTCTCATACAGATCTAATTAATTTCCAATGGCTGTAACTTCATTGCTTTTTAATCTACAACACTCAAATTTCACAAGATCACAAATATCGACATACTCTTTCACATGGTAATGGTAATGTTTTCTGTACATGTGGATAAACTATTGAAACAAATGCACATTTATGAATACATTATTTTATTTTTGTATAGGATGATAAATGGGACAAAAAGTGCCAGAAGATCTTCCAGTTCTGTCATCAGACAATCTGTGCCCTGGCCAAAGCTGAGTATGCTGAGCTGTCTCTCAGACTTTTTCTCCAGGGAGCTATGGCTGCTGGGAAAGTAGCCTTCTCCAATTCAGAGACAGTGGCATATGAATTTATGAGTCAGGTACGTTGCATTGTACTAAAAAGACCCCATGTCAGCCATTAAGCTTTGTGCGACTCAAGCGAATTTTGTGACAGCAGTCGGTTACAAACTGTTTTCACATCAATTTAGTCAATAGTGCCGATTGTAGAGCTGATATATTGTAGAGCTGATATATTGTAGAGCTGATATGTTTTTCAATGCAAGTAGTTTGACCCATGTTATTTTTTTTATTGAATTCCGGCATTTTATATGATTTACATGTAACTTATTGCTATCATCTTCCTCAATTTCAGGCATTCTCTTTATATGAAGACGAGATCAGCGACTCAAAAGCACAGCTCGCTGCAATTACTCTTATTATTTGTACCTTCGAACAAATGAGCTGCTTTGGTGAAGAGAACCATGAGCCTCTTAGGACACAATGCGCTCTTGCTGCCTCCAAACTACTCAAGAAACCTGACCAGTGCCGTGCTGTTGGGGTATGCTCGCATCTTTTCTGGTCTGGAAAATGTAGAGACCTGGAGGGTGGAGAGGTAAGAGGAGATAGGCCATTTTTTTCTTAAATTTTGAACCATGAATTCTGTGTTCAAATGGAGATGATGTACCCTGAAAATTTTGGTTGTCCAAGGGGCAACCCTGACTCAGTAGGGATTTGGACAACCATTAATTTCAAACCCTGATATTGTTTCACTTGTCAAATGGGGACTACTGGGTGGCGCAGCCACCCCGCCATTGGGTCACACCGCGGCAAAACGTTACGCGCATGCGTATTTGCTATTTCTTATCGGCGCGCGGCCGCCCCCAGTTTCCCGCGAAACTGAAATGAAACAACAGGCACATACCCGTGATTTTAAAATTTCTGCGTAAAAGTACTATTTGTGAACTGTTTTGTCAAAAAATAAGAAAACTACTTAAAAGATAAGCCTAAGACTTTAACAGGTTGAAGTTTTCTTAATTTATAATTCACTGTGAGTTTACTAAGTTATAAAATTATTTACTAAAAAAGTTGAAACCCTCGGTAATTTGTATTTGATAGCAGAGCCTTCGTTCTTTTGGCCAGCGGAGCATACCGTTTTGCCGCGGTGTGCCATTGGGTATGCATTAAAATCATTAATTTAGGGTGAAACAAGGGGGAGGGGTGGGTGGGGGTTTCCCTGAAACCGTGATTGATCCAAAACGTCTATTGTTTGTTTGTTTCTATAATGTAGTGCCTTGATGGTAAGCGTGTTATGGAGTGTCTCAAGAAGGCTGTACGAATCGCGAACCAGTGCATGGACTGTACAGTACAAGTTCAACTGTTTGTGGAAATCCTCAATCGCTATCTCTACTATTATGAAAAGAATACAGAAACGGTGAGTACTTTGTGATGAATATCCATGCTAAGTTCTCGTACAATGTCTTTAAACAAGGACCTGCACTATGAAAGGGCCTTAACCAGGTTGATGACACCTTCAGTTGTCAATAAGCCCAGGGGCAGATCCAGGGAGAGTCTGTTTACCCAAAATGGTATTTAGTTGAAGCTATAACGAGCTAATGAATGGACTATTGATAAACTTTTGGCTTGCGGCAAATACATAGGGCACCCGAAACAATGCAGGCTGTAGTTGTCTTACTACTTGTTTCATGAACTATGGGATGAGAGGTGAAACGACTCGCCATTTCTCATCATACCCTCTAGAAAGCCATATTTCTAGCGCGACAATAGGCAATATTCGTATTCTCACGGACGAGCTGGAACGAACACTCGATGGAGGCTCGTGCGGGGGAATTCGCTAAAAACTATTTAGCATTAGAAAAGATTCCCCCGCATGAGCCTCCATTGAGTGCTCGTTCCAGCTCGTCCGTGAGAATACGAATATTGCCTATTAACATCAATTGCAATTACAATTACGTACTTCAACGTTACTTTAATTAGAAGTAGTCTGTACAGCAAAGAAAAGTGTTGTTCTTGTTAATTGCACACTCATTCCAAATGGTTAGTTTAAATTGTAAATTTAGAAACATCACAAGGTTCCTGGTTCAGAAACACTGCTAATTGATTTGATGAAAGACGGGTTTGTGCCAATTACAAAGCTCACCCAAATCAAAGTTGGAAGGTTATAGAAAGTGTACTAGTCTATTGAATTAGCGCAAACAGTTCTAATTCTGCAAAAAGCGGCTATTTTAACATTTGAAAAGCCACTCATTGTTTGTTTGAACTGGCGTGCACCGAGCGCAAGTCCTGTCCAAATGCGTTCAATTTTTATTTCAGAAGACAGAGTATTGCACATATTCAAATATTCTAGGGGGGGAGGGGGGGAGTGGGGGAGGCGAAACCCCTTGCGACACCGCTTTACACAACAAGCATTTTGCGAACGATAATCAAATTTTGGTATGCGCGCCACATGGCACCCCTTATTTTTGTCGTGTAAATGGAGATGTTACGGATACGCGTGCCCGCAAATCTAGGGGTGCCCAGACCCTGTGGAAAGGTAGTCTCGGCCCGCCTGTTTGGAGTGCCGTGCCCAAGTTCAATCAATCTTTATTTAGACACGGTGTGGCTCATCAGGTATAACATTTGGAGTAAAAGATATAATAATTACATTAATTATAGTGATATAAACTACTAACATTATGAAACTAATAATATTGGTATACTAAATTATTACTTATATAAAAAAAAAACTAAAAAAAAAAACTACTAATATTGGTATGCTAAAAATACTACTATATAAAAGAATTATAATTCTACTCTACAACTCTATAATCCCTATTATACTAATTCCTGTTTTACATGAGCGCCGTGTGATCTAAATTAATTACAATGGCGTATTTGTGAAGTCGTAGCAGTTAATTTTATTCTTGAAAGATATTAGAGATTTTTCCTCCCGTATATCACTTGGCAGGCTGTTCCATAGGGTTGCTCCACGATAGCTGAAGCTGCGCTTGCAATAATTTGTGCGTGGAGTTTGAAGGAAGAATCTCTAAGAACATAATTAGTAATCTCATTTCGTGCTATGAATTTAGAACAAAGATATTCGGGAGCAAGATTATTTAGACATTTGAAGACCATTATCGATAAATGAATAAGCCTCTGAGTCTTCAGATTCTTCCAGCCCAACGTTTTGAATAATCGTTCAGCATTGGAGTCATATGAAGCGTTTAAAAGAACACGGGCAGCACGGTTCTGGAGTTTTTGTAGTTTGTCACTTAGACCCTTGTTAAAATTTTCCCACACTTGACTACAATAGTCAAAGTGTGGTTGGACCAATGCATTGTACACGCTTAGTAATACTTTAAATGGAACAAAGGGTCTGATACGTTTTATGGCTCCAATGCCGGAGGCAATTTTCTTAGACGTAATTTCAATGTGTTTTTCCCACGACAGGTTTTCATCAATATGCACGCCTAGTGATTTGGCCGTTTTGACTTGCTTGATTGCAATATTATTTATAGAGGATATGACGGTTTGTGATAGAGAGTTAGGAGTACCGTGCCCAAGTTAGGAGTGCCGTGCCCAAGACGCTTGTATGCGTCAGGGTTTTCAATAGAAGCCGGCAGCCGGCGAATCTCGCCGGGTATTTTACATGAAATCGCCGCCTACTTTGATTGAAAAATTCCCCAAAAATTAGATATTTGCGCCAATGGCGCTCGATGCTCGCCGCCTACTCTTCAAGTTTTGCCACTTACTTCAAATGTTATTGAAAACCCTGATGCGTAAACTGGGTTTTAACGTCGGTAACTCGCGACAGTCCTGTAAAACTGATGAACCTGAGGCCGACGAGGGGTCTACTAATTAAATTAATGTTCGCGAAGATCTGACCTGTGCAGAGTCTTAAAATAAATGAGAATTAACGGGAGCCGGGGTGGCGCAGAGGTTAAGCGCTTCGCCTCTATCCTTCGATCGTCGGATGCGGCAGTTTGTTGGTATCTCGCTCTTTTTACTAGGGTTTTCTGCGGTTTTCCTCTCTCCACAAAAATCACCACGCTAAATTCCAATTCGATCTGTGGTTTAGCCGGGCCCTGACTTTGATCAGCCCCTATGATCGTTTCAAGTCCTTTAAAATTCAGGGGTTTTTTTCCGAGTAGAAGTCTCGAGCCTTTGTCGTGAGTGAGACTGCTAGAAAGTCCCTTACATTCTGCCAATTTCTATATAAGCATGGCTAAGCATGGCATAAGATGGCTTTATATACACCCATGAACCATGGTATGCCATGTTGTTATGTCATGTTTATCCACGTTAACAATGTTGAACCATGTTTAGCATAGAAATTAGCAGAATTAGAATGGACTTGATAGCAGTCTAATTGTGAATGGGCTTTTACACATTATTCCTGTTTTCCTTTGTTAAAATGCTAATGCTTAATACTCAATTTTTCCACCAAAATGCTCGTACAAGGTTGCATGCTAAAATGCTCGGAAATGCTCTCTTGAAAAACTAAATTATTACATTTCTTCAAGGTTATATCGTCAACAACACTAATGTATGTCAGCAAAATGGCGACAACCCTCACAGGTCAGCATTTTCTGTATTGTGTGTCGTCGGACCGCACTGGGCATTTTCGGTCAGCTGAGAATACGAACATGTTATGATGAGCCCAGGGCGCGCGTCCAACTGAAAGAAAGCAAAGGCAAGCACCCCTGTTACGTATGTGAAATGTTTCGCCATAAACAACAAAACTACTTGTCTTTAAAGCTAAGCCTAAAACTTGAACATGTTTTAAGTTTTCTTAATTTGTAATTTACTGTGAGTTTATTCAGCTATAAAATTATTTACTAAGTAAGAGTTTCATACCGAGAACCGAGGTTCTAAGCCCTAAACATCCCGAGGGCCGTAGGCCGTAGGCCCAGAGGGATGTTTAGGGATTAGAACCGAAGGTTCTCGGTATGAAAGTGACTTATATCACATTTGGCGAGGTTTTCTCAAATAGAAGGAGGTTTAAAACTGAGTTATAAACCTCCCTGCAACAGTTATAAACCTCAGATTTGTTATTTAATTAGTCTATTGTTCAACGGGTTTATACCAGAGTTTCACCCCTATGAAGAACAAAGAAAACCGTGTCAAGTGTGATATAAAGAGGTTTTAAGCCCCCGGAAACTCGTATTAATTTTGAACTCCAGAGCAGTGTTTTGAATCCTCAACCTCAGCTAACATTCAGTGATGTGATAGTAATTAAAACATTTCTTTATCAAATCCTTCCTAGGTAACACCTACTATCTTGAACCAGTTATTAGACAAGATCCGTGAGGACCTGCCAGGCTTAGAAGGAACCGAGGAAACGGAACAAATCAACAAGCACTTCAAAAACACCATTGCTCACGTAGAACTCAAGAAACAGAGTAAAGATGAGGATTCGCCATCTTATGATGGAATCAGTATCTAATTATCATACAGAATAGGATTACAGACACTCTTGAGATAGTGGCATCAAAATGTGAAGGATAAAATGGTTAGAATCATGTAGCCCATCTGGCCCTGGTTTGGTTCAAAAGGTGGATAATGCTGTCCACTGGATAAATCCTTATTAGCGTTATCCACCCTTTGAACAAACAGACCCTGTTCTCTATGAAGAATGAAATAATGTAGTAGGTTACTCAGTAAAACTAGTTATATTAAAGTTTGGGGCATTTTTAGGTGACTAAATCAGTGGAGCAACTATAGAATACCCGGCCATTTTTGAAGGCTCAATTATTATCCTTCGTTTCATTTGCGTTCTTCCCCCTGAACCAAGCCTAATGATGGATCAATGTAGGGACGTAATTCACATTTGTATAGCGTTCGTGTAGGCTCTTCTTCCCCCTGAACCGAGTCTAATGATGGATCAATGTAGGGGCGTAATTCACATTTGCATAGCGTCCGTGCAGACTCTTCTTCCCCCTCCTCCCTCTATTCCCATGAGCCTGTTTGTAGTCTAATGATGGATCAATGTAGGAGCGTAATTCATATTATTTGAATAGCGTCCGTGCAGGCTCTTCTTCCACCTCCTCCCCCTATTCCCATGAGCTTGTTTGCAGGCTACATGGACAAGCTGGAACGAGCCCTCGATCACGAAGCTCATGCCTCGTCAACATCAGAAAAGAATCTGCCGCGTGAGCTCCATGGGCTGTTATCGCAGTTCGGCCATCTTGGATAAAACAATAGTTTTGGCCCCGGTAGCCTCGCACTGATTGGTTTCAGAACGAGTTTACCGGACGAAAACAAAGGTTTTTATTCTCCTGGGAATCAACATGGCCGCCGTGCGATAAAAGCCCATTGAGTGCTCGTGCCAGCTTGTCCCAGCTCCTCCGTGAGAATATGCAACTTGCCTATTCTTGGTACATAAATGTTGATGGGTGACAGAGGTTTAATCTCTTGCTCATTATCACGTGCGCTTTGCTCCTCCCTGGTGGCGCTTTACGTCTTATATTTGGCGTAGAGAGGCAGTAGAACCTGGTGTCCATGGTAGAACTGCTTTAGTATGGATTGAATAGCCTAAATTAGAGTTTTGAGTTGGATTTATGAATAGATTTTACAGGAACAAAGTTTCCTAAAGATAGTAGCACAATTGCGCTTGTGATTCCATGGTAAAGGCTTTACTGTATGGCAAACACACTTCAAAACGCTGGTTTAGAAAGATCGATTGGAGGTGGAAATTAGCATTTACAAACAGGTTTTGCCAGCTAATAACACTACCGATATCGTACTTTTAAATATATGAATTAAGATGTGTTTTTTCCGTCCAGTACAACCACGTTATTGCATTTCTGTGAATGACCATTTAAACCATTATGATACCATAACATTGAACGTTTGAAAAATCGTTGATTTAATGTTTTGGGACATTTGTAGTACACTGGCATCAATCTTTGACCCACTTTTACTTTTACCCACAATACTTGTCTGCAAAAATAACCTTTTAAAATCTGTTTTTTAAATCAAGGTAGAGAGGTCTTGAACCTTTAAATCAAGCAGTTATTTTTCTCAAATGTTCGTTTCCTGTAAAGTGTATAAATGTCACTTACAGACCGACTTTCCTGTCCATAAAACTATTTTCCCGGGCGCCGCCATCTTGGATCTTATGACGTCACACGTTTTTTGTGTGTGTAACAATAGGCTAGGGGCAACCACGTGACCTCTAATTTACAGGAGACTAACACAGTAATAGATTTAGGTATTCCATAACAAACGTTCGAGAGAAGTCATTGTTTCTCAGTTGAGGATAGATGATTTCTTCTTGTTATTTGAACCGTGTTTGGCTCACAAGGAATTGTGCTCACATCTGCCATCTTTACCCGTGCGGTAGTTATTTTACGTGCACATTTCTGGAGACGGGTCCGCCATTTTACGTGGTCAACCGAGCCAAGAGGTTCTTACACCTTGAGAAGAATCACTGCCTTGACCAGGGTGCAAACCCGAGCACCATATCTCTGTGACTCTCTGGTTCTCCAATTATTCAATATTTTCTTTTAGTCGGAGAAAGAAAATTCTGAAAATTAAAATATAAGGAATTTATAAATATCGGAGAGTTAATTTTCTATGGGTATACTCTGGCTTCCATTGGTCGGAAAAAAGTTTTATACGGATTAAGTTCGATCTTGCAAGGCAATATATATTAAAACCGATTGCTGGGGGGCTTCGAGTTGATCATAATGACTTTGTTTCCCTTTGCTAAAGAGACGTTTGTATTGAAGGGATCGGAAATGCTACTGAAATGTTTGGAAGACTAAGTGTGGCAGATTTCAACCCCAAAAGTCACAACCATTAGGTACCCAAGAAATGAGACTAGCGATGTCGCAAAAGATTGTAACAAAACCTCAAAAACAAACATTTAAATTGTGCTACTATAGAGGGAACATATTGTGTATGTGATACCCATTCTAATCAATATGGGACCAGAGGTTTATTATCCCCTCTACTTTGTCAGCGAGGAGCTGAGCGAAACTCACTTCCATGTTCGGATCAGGTACAAGATTTGTACCTTGTTGCCGATTGGTTCTCTATTTCACGTGATCTATCAGCGCCGTGCACGATTGGTTGAATCATGTTACGTGAAATAGACAAGGTACAAATCCTGTTCCTGAACATGGAAGTGAGATTCTCAACCATCCGCCACCAAAGGTCATTTCCTTTCTCATCGCTGACAAATTAGTATAGAGAGAGGTAACAAACCTCTGATACTTTATTGTAAAAAAACATTAACCATTATATTTGTTATGAAATGTATGAAGAAAACATAGACAAAATTTGAGTAATTCGTAGTTTAATTCTTGAATGGGAGTGTTAGAATATGATAGCGAAAAAATGTTACTGCTTATGAGAATAAGTCTTATTAAATTCTAAGCTCGGTTCTTTTTTCTCAAAAGCAGAATGTGAAAGGTAAACTTTTGTGAATATTTCTATGACATTAAAATAAAGACATTCACGTACCAGAGTAGTAATTGGTTCATTAGAGTTATTGTTTAAAATTAGAATGTTTCACTTCCCTGTGAAATAATAATAACAACAAGTAAGAGTTGGTTACTCGCTGACTAAGCGATTGGATCAAAGTCACTGAGGAATGAGGAATTAACAAGCTTGTTCAACACGCTAAATTCCAATTCGATCTGTGGTTTAGCTCGGGTCCTACTGACCTATGGTTGTTTCAGGCCATTAAAATTCCGAGGGTTTGCTTCTTTGTTAGGAATCAGGAAGGTTATTAAAACAAAATACCGAATGCAGACAATGAGTTCAATCCGCATAACCATTGTTAACCAAAGCATTGTTGATCATAATTCCTTGTCCATCGTTAACACTTTATTGCAAGGATTCAAACATTTCCAACTATTGCTGCAATGGGTGGTTGTACTGGGTGGCAAAAAATATTCATTATATATTAAAGGAGCTTTGTCATGGTGAGGGACAGGCCGGGCCGGAACACAATTATTTTCAGTAGTTTTCAAATAAACTGACTATCCAGGCAAACGTGTGGGATGGATGAAATCAAAGTAAATGTACGAAAATGATTAACAAACTGTGCGTAGATCTAGTCTTCAAGGAAAATATTGCATATCCTTTCAATCGAGCATTCAGGGAGGGGACGTTGACTGATTGAAGCCAATTAACAGCCACCAGTCGAACATTGATTCCAGTCATGCGCAAATCCATGACAGCGCCTTTAAAGGCACCTGTACGAGATCAGTAGTGTTATTAGCAAAACCTGTTTGTATAAATGCTATTCCACCTCCAATCGATTGTCAACCTTTCTTAACCCTTTCCCTCCTGCACCGCCCGTAACCGCCCAATATGAAGCATGTACCTGGAGAAAATTATTGCATCAAACCTAGACATGCTGGAAATACGATTTTGTGATATTATTTCAAGGGATGATCATGAATGACTTCGAAGCCACAGCTGTAACGGGGATCGCTTGACTCTCCCACTTTGGAGAAAAACTAATTTGTTTTGGAGATCGTTGTTCGTTTTAATTCGATTTTCACGAATTTTGAGGAGCTGAAAATCGGCTCAAAAAAATCTTCCCATTCGCACTTGAAATCAAAAGCAAATACAAAATCACCACTCAGTCGTTACAGTACCTTGTTTAATCTTTCCAACAAGGTTTGTTTGCACAAAACGCACCAAACGACTGAACCACGCCGATGTTTACACTGCATTTCACTCGACCACATTTACCTGCTCCCACCTACAATTGCATGCTGGGTAATCAACAAAAAGTCACAAGGGGTCCCCCCCTCTGGGACTCCTGTAGTCTTTTACCCCTACAACCAAGAGCAGTGATTTGGACTCGAGCCATTGCTTTAAAGTGACAAAAACACATCCTAATAGGTTTAGCAGGGGGAAAAGATCCACTGCAGAATTTCAAGGATTTCATTGTAGAATTTTTTCATGTGTCTCAAAGCAGAAACACAATGGAAAAACCCTGTGAAATCCCCTCACAAGGCCTACTAAAAGCAAACCAAGTACTTTTCAGCCGTCCTCAGACTTGTAGCTCTCTTGCTGTGGCTTTTTTGTCCAAAATTAGAGCACATTTCATTGGAAACCCCGAAGCAGCGATACCTACCGTCAACTAGTGCACAGAATTCTCCCAAATGGCATTGTGGGAAAAGTTTGAGCACTCGGCTTAAAAAGTCAGCAGTATTTAACTGCCCCGGGCTAGCCAAACTTGAACTGAGGGGGGAGGGTTGAGTTAGCACTCGGGATTTCACCAACTGAGCCAAACATGTCCAGTAGCGAAAGCCACCAACTTGAGAAAAAAACAAATATCCGGTTCCCTCAAAATGCCAGAATGCCCCACCAACAATTTTACCGCAGCGCCGCCCCTAGCCTGTAATAAGCCCAGAAACCATTTTGCTATTAGGCCAGATTTAAAAAAATACTTGTTTAGCGTAGAAAATATATAAGCAAATGCCGTGAACAAAAATCCTGCAAAAATACGTTGGGTCCGAAGTGAGGACCTATGCAGCCAAATATAAACAATTAAGAATGAAAAGTCCGAAGACTACAGCAAAGCTAATATACAAAGCACTACGGGTCGGTAGTGCATTGGCACCGAAGCCCGCGTACTGTTTGCTATGGCGTACTGTTTGCTATGCCATACTGACGAGTTCTAATAAGAACGAAACAGCTGTCTATGGCTGCAATCTAGTCCGAGCGCTTTTTATTTTTTATTTAGAAAGTGTAAATGCGCCCGCGAACACCAATTCTTGTACCCAGACCCCTACATGTACCACTTAAAATATGCGTCGGCGCATTAAATATTTTAAAATCGACGCCATTTTGTTTCTAAATCACTGTTGTAGATGCAAAACGGTGTCCCTATGTCTAGTCAAGACAAAATAAACTTCACATAGAAAAAAAAACCTCCCTCCCTACCTGGAAAAATTGAAATGGGTGGACGCTAAACAAGTATTTTTTTTATCTGGCCTTATTAATATTATTTGTCTATCCAGTTCATGCCATTTATATTTCACTGATGTCCACTCAGGAAGAAGTCTTGTAACAATGGTGTCAGAGTGAAGCCAGTTGTCCCAGAGATCGCAAAACAGCCTTTTGCACGATATGTCACGTGATCACCACCAAGCCTCACTTTGGCACGTGATCACAAAAGCATGACATCATCCACACCGCGGCAAAACGGTATGCTCCGCTGGCCAAAAGAACGAAGGCTCTGCTATCAAATACAAATTACCGAGGGTTTCAACTTTTTTAGTAAATAATTTTATAACTTAGTAAACTCACAGTGAATTACAAATTAAGAAAACTTCAACCTGTTAAAGTCTTAGGCTTAGCTTTTAAGTAGTTTTCTTATTTTTTGACAAAACAGTTCACAAATGGATGCTTTTAAGCAGAAATTTTAAAATCACCGGTATGTGCCTGTTGTTTCATTTCGGTTTTCGCGGGAAACTGGGGGCGGCCGCGCACCGACAAGAAATAGCAAATACGCATGCGCGTAACGTTTTGCCGCGGTGTGGACATCATCACGCATAAGGCTCATAAATGTCTTAGGCCATAGGACATTAACGTTATTCTCCGCCAACGAGTGTAGATTTTTTTCTCTTCCTGTGACAAGGTTTGTGCTGTGCCTCCACGCTGTTTCTTGACGTGTTACTTCTTCGTTTGGAGCCGCGCGTTTTAGGGTATTTTTCGATTCTCTCCCCCTTAGCCTGCAAGCAGGCTATATTAAAACATTTAAATATTTTAGTTCACAACAACCAGAAGTACTCAAAACGAAATGCGGTGGCACCACAAATGCTCTCTTACTCTCGTGCAGTTCATAACGATTCGTCACTGTACAGTGTCTTCATTTGGACTTTCATTTATTGAGCTTAATTAGGCTCCCTGTGGTTTCATATGAAAACATAAAAATATATGAAAAAATATTCCACAGAAATACTAGTAACTACACGTATCAACTCAGTAATTAATTTCTCAAATTAAGGGCGCGTTCGTTTGGGATATTATTATTCCAAAATAAGAATATTCTGGTTGTATAGGGATGAATATATGTGTTGGGTTACCTGTGCTTTCAACTGATCAGGGGCAGGCCCGGTACCTAGACCACGTGACTGATGAGCGCCGTGATTCAAACTGCTCAGATTCGATGAACGGTTCGTGAACCACTCGACAGGGAAACTACTCCACGAAAAACTGCTGGAATTCACGCTAGAAAACCAAATATATGACTTGAAAGACTTACCAGAGATGGATCCGTTCACTCAGGTGCGTATTTATGTATTTTTTTACATTTTCATTGCCAAACGACGTCGGTTTTTGAGCTGAGCTAGGGAGTGTCGATTGTTCAACGTTGGCCTGCTTGTTGACGACTCTATTTCGCTCAATGGAATTAACTATTTTGCTATTCCCTTTCTAAGGTTTCCTTAGACATTCATAAAAATGCAGGAAATGCTCTGTGTGTTTTCGTTTGAAATATAGATTTTTGACGTATTTGAAGAATATGGCCCCAAATATTTGGATTCAAATATGTGACTTCAGAACAAGAAGGACTTGATAACATTAACAGCCAGCTGCCCTTCATTCAGATATTTGTAGCTCCTCTGTATTATTCAAAAGCTAAACCATGGAACTGTTCGAAGTTAGTACTATTGATGGGGAATCAAAGCAATAGAATATTTAAATGAAATGTTCTTTTTTAAAACGATCGAAATTCAAATCGACAAATTATCGCGCGCGCAATCAATTGTCTAGTATTGAAATATTATATCTAATCTTAGCCTATTTATGTATTCTCTAGATGTTTTGTGTGTTCTTGTGTTACAAAATGGTCCAATATCTAAACATTTGATTTCGATTTCGAAAATTTTATGCAGTCCAACGAAGTTGTCGAACTCGTGTGGGGCTGAAACTGATGTGGTTTGCTTCGCTCGTCAGTTCAAATAGTAATTATGATAGACAAGTTTAAGGCTAGATTTGCAGAATGCCCCACCACTTCGAAAGATCACTTGAAAAGCCCATACAAAATTGTGCAAAATTATCCATTTAGCTCAGGTGTATTTAGACTCGTTCTATGAATGATTTGGATTTGAAAATGGGTAAGATTTATTTGAATTTCAGGGTTAGGTTTTTAGAGGGTTTGTATGAGAATTTGAGAAAATGCATTATTAATGAACCAAGTGATGGGGTATTCTGCAATCGTTCCAAATTTAAACTACCAGAAACCAATGGACTGTACCGGCCAGATTGGAAAACTAATTAACGTTCTAAGAATCTGCAGTTTCTTTTTCGAATTACAAAATGGATTCTGCTAAATCAGATAAATTAATATGCATATAATATCAATATATTTCAAATTAGGTACTTTTTCATCCCAATGAAATGTTTTCTAATTGCCCAACTCCAACACACCCAATTTTTGGGACAAGTAAAAAAAAAAGGTGTGAAGAATAATTTCATAACTACACCTCTTTACATAGCTCTCTATGTCTTAGTTTCTTGCTTTTCTCATGCAAATTGTCAACAATCCACAGCTAATAGAGGAAAAAGTAGTTGATGATTTTTTTACCCAAGTATTAAAGCCGACATAACCTTTACTTGGTTTCAGATGGCCTCTAACATTGTTTTTTAACCGCCAACCGACCCACCCACCATCACGAGCCAGAGGGCGATGGTAAACAAAACATTATTGAGATGGCCTAACAATTGAAATCATTTCTCAGTTTGTTATCTGCTGCATGTACAGGTTACTAGTTAGATGGGAGAGTAACACAATTTTGAATAGACCAGTTTGCGGTTAATTCCAACATTTTGAAAGGGGTGCAAACATAGCACGAAATACAGTCTTTGTATGGGAATCCGATGCCAAATAATTTCCTTAAAATTGAATTTATGAAATAATCACTGTCTGAAAACTTAAGATACCAGGTAAAAGATTAACTGATCAAAATTTGAGGGATGTAGTTGTGCTGGGAAGCATGCCATCATGTTTTTAGTTTTCATGCATTATTACATTTGTCTGTAAAATTTGCCACATACTTTGACGTTTGTTTAACATTACAGACAAATGTATTGAAAACTGAAAACACGATTGCACGCTTCCCAGCACAGCTAGTAATCCCTTAAATTTTGATCAATTAATCTTTTACGTTGTTTCTTAAATAAGTTTGCTGACAGGAAATATTTCAGAAATTCGATTTTACGGAAATGATTTAGCATTGGATTCCAATACACTGTATTTTGCACCATGTTTGCACCCCATTAAAAATGTCACAATTAACCACAAACTGTTCTATTAAAATGTCTTATTTAGAAACTTCTGGAAAGAACCCAGGCTCGTAAAGAGCAGCTTGCAATGAAAAGAATGGAGCTGGCTGCATGTCGCTCCAAACGCAACACTCCATCACCAGCCAAACCAAAACAACCACTTACTGAAGATAACACAGATAGAAAAACATCAGAGGTCATTAAAGAAGCTGATGACTGCAAGCGACAGAGGGTACTCAGTGACGGTAGTATTCCAGGTACCCCTGAGTCAGCCAGAAAAGAAGCTGAAGACTGGAGACGACCAAGGGTATTCAGTGACAGTAGTGTCCCTCGTACTCCTGAGGCAGCCAGTAAACTAAAGGCCACTACTGAGATCAACCCAGACAGCCCTTCCATTCAGGTACAGTTTAATGGCTGAAGTATTTTAAAAAGTAAATTCTTACTGACATGTGATGGAGATTGTCGTCATGTTTCTTATTTCCTTATCCAATTTGTTCTACATGTATGTCATAATGTCTCTTTATGTAATATCAATTCCAAGCTTCAATTCAATTCCAACTTGAAATCAGTCCACTGTACATGTACGTTAGTAACCAAAATCAAGGTTTAATAGAATAAGCTTTAATAAATATATCCACTTCAACATACATGTACTGTAGGCATTAAGAGTGGTTGTTGCAGCCAGTGATCATTGATTAGCCAGCTTCTAATGACAGCCCTGACATCTACAATAATTGTCAATGCCTTGAGACGAGACACAAAGTAAAATTTGTGAACTATATTTATTTATAAATTGTATTCTCTTGATATTCACATAAGGCTCGACGAGAGAAACTCCTGGAGATGCAAAAGAAAGATAGTGCTGTCACTCCCAAAAAACATTGGAAAAAGGCTGTGGACTTGCAGCAGTCTGAAAACAGCAGCCCAAGTATTGCTACAATATCTGCAGCCTTTGAAAATAAGGCAGGAAAACAGGTAAGTACAGGTTACAACAAGTTTAACTCTTAGTTTATACACAAAGTCAATACAATTTGATGTGAACTTTTGTGTGTACAGCCATGTTGTGAGGAAATTAAGTTTCACGAGTGTGTTGTAAACATGATGCAATGCTTAAGACTAACCCAATACCTGTGGAAATTTTAGAAATGTAACAATATTACTGTCATGCAACCCCCAAATGATAAACTTTCTCATGAGAAAAGACAACTAAAGAATTACTCACTACAGACAGATTTATTTAGCAGTCTGAGAGTGATGCTTAACTGTTAATTAATACAGAATGGTGTACTACTGGACAAAAATTTGAGACAATTTTGATGGAGGATGGCAAAGATTCAAGGGGGTGAAAAATACTGCTTTTAGAGAATTTAGAGCAACTTCGTGGTTTACTATAGCTGGTATTAACCTGAAAATCAAGTTAACTTTCTAGAATTAGCTTTCATTGGTAATTAATCTACTTTAATCTTGCCATCTTCTATTGAAAACATTTGCAAAGCACATACCTGGACATTCACATGGTACATGTATTTCCCTTTAATGGGGGGCTAATTTACTAGATCTGCATTGTGTGACCCTGCAGTTATCTGGTCTCACAAAATAATGACCCTTCCCTTAGATAAGCCTATAAATATATAGTTTTGTTTTTTTACATGTATAACCCATAAAAGGGGAGCATATAAAAATCCCCTTCCTCCCCCCTAAATGGAGCATATAAAAATCCCTCCCCTACAAATCTAGTAGCCCACCCCCACCACTAAATAATGTCCGGACCCTTAGGGTGTTAATTTCATGGTTTTGTTTAAATGAAACTTGAAAGTTTAATTATTTTTAAATTATTCATTTGACAGTGCCCTTTACGCCAGGAGGGGACGCCCAACCACAAAACTCTATTAGCTACACCAAAAACACCAGTGACCCCAGGGAAGCTTGCAGCAGCCCGTAACATTTTTGAAAAGGGATCAAAACCAATCAGTTCCACAAAGAATGAAACAAAACACAATCCCATTGATCCTGTTGGCCCTCCAAAGCCACCTAGAGCAGCTGATAGCATTATTAAAACTGAAAAGCCAGCAACCAAGAGAAAGGCCCCTGCACCACCGACAAGCTCATCAGATGAGGAGAAAAGTGGTGGCAGTAATGGGGTAGAGTTGTCTGGACCATGGCAGAACAGTGGCTATGATAGGAGCATTGTGTCGGCACAGGGAATGGAACCAATACCAGCAAAGAGGAAACCAACTACTGATGCCGTGGGTAGAAATACAACAGAAAGGCATGGTGGTTCTACTCCAGTGGCAGCAAGGAAGGAATCAAAATCTGGCTCTGATACTAGTGGGGAGGAGGTACCAATGCCCAAGCCAAGGAAAAGAGTGCAGAATGGTGGTGATACTATTGATGGGATGGGAAAAACTACTGAAGAAAAGAGCGGGAAGGAATTAGAAGATGAGAAAGCCAGGAGAAGGCAGGAGAGAAAGAAAGCCAGAATGGAAAACAGAGAGCAAGAGGTTATTGTAGCAACTGCAGAAGTCGTAAATTTAGGCAAGAGCAAACAGAAGGAATGTTCAAAGAGATGCACGAGAGAAGAAAAAGTGAAAGAAAATGTTACAGTGGTAAACTATAAAGCACATGCTGTAGAAAACAACTCTTCCTCGGTTGCTGTAGTGAAAGTGGTTCCAGTGTGTCAGCAGAAAGAAATACAGCAAAAGTCAGTAAAAATTGTGTCTATCGGCAATGTAGAAGGCCCTCCTTGCAAAAAAGAAGAAACCAAAGAAATATGTGGTGCTTTACTTGAAGCTGTGGCCATGGAAGAGGAGAGCATCAAGCAGCATAAGGTTTCTATGCAGCAGAGAAACTCCAGCCAGTCTCAGAAAGGTCAAGACCACCAGTTCAAGGTTCCAAATGCTGGCCCATTTAGACTGCAAGGATCAGAAAGTCACCTCCAAGTAACAGAGCATCCCTCCATTTCTGGGGAAGATGTCTTGGATGAAACATTGAATGAAACTGTCAACCTCAATGATGTGAACATACACGAGATGACGTTCACGTTTGACTTCAGTACATTTGATGAGATTCAGGAAGACAGGGAGACCAAGTTCCAAAAGAGCTATAATGAGAAGCAGAAAGAGGTATGTGGCATAAGATACTGGTTAAACACAGAGTACAGTTGCATTCAGGAAAAACTTTTAAAAATGCCTTTAGTTAAAGGAGCAGTGTCACGATTCTGATTGGTTGTTATAGACAATGGCAAAATCACGCAATGTCACGTGCCGCTGCAAATTTCCCTTTCGATTGAAATAAATAAAATGCTGCTTTATAAAAATAAAATATCAAACCTAACCATATAATACTGAAATATATTTTTTAAGCAATTTCGGCTCGAGATATCGTGGAAATACGCCGATGCAAGCGGATTACTCACGGACTTCTACTTCTGTCACATCTTTTGATTTCTTGTCCGCTTGACACATTTTCAAAACTTGGGCATGAATATTAATCTTGACACTGCTCCTTTAATGTGTTGTTGTTTTGATGCCTAGTTAAATCAGCTAAAATCCTGCTTGGCCACAAAATAGTTTGACAAAGTTTCACAAACAAAGTTTCACAAATAAGACCATTATTCTAGTTTATATTTGTTTATTTATTTATTTTACATGTAATTGTTGTTGACTATTTATTTATTTTATTTATTTGTTTATTTATTTTACATGTAATTGTTGTTGACTATTTATTTATTTATTTATTTATTTATTTATTTATTTATTTATTTATTTATTTATTTATTTATTTATTTATTTATTTATTTATTTATTTATTTATTTATTTATTTATTTATTTATTTATTTATTTATTTATTTATTTATTTATTTATTTATTTATTTATTTTTAATGTTTAATGTTTAATGTTTAATGTTTAATGTTTAATGTTTAATGTTTAATGTTTAATTTTTTTTATTATTTTATAATTTTTTTTATAATTTTTTTTAAAAATTTTATTTATTAGGTATTATTTCATTTCTTATTATTTGTTATTAAAAAAATATATTTTATTAATTACTTATTTATTTGATTTTGAGTTTTGCCATTAGTGATACTTAAAAGAGCTGACATAGCCCAGGGTTCGAAATTCGCACAAGCAAACTGGCAAAATGCGAGTCGATTTACCAATTTGCTGGTAGAAAATAAATGAACTGACATTTTTATGCTTGTATTAGGCACCAGGCACATTAAAAATGTTTCAGTTTTTAGCTTGTTGATGAATGGTTTTGCTTGTAGGTTTCAAACCAGCAAGCAACTTTTTGCTTTTTCCTTTGAAAATGAATTTTGAATCCTGTAGCCCCTCTAATGTATGTAGACTACATGTACATGTGAATAATATAATTATAGAGAAATTTATATAAATGACATAAAATAGTATTGCCTTTTTCACTGTGCACACAGTTGGAAAAAGAGAAGCCTGCCAGTGAGTCGTCATCATCTGAGTATGATAGCAGTGAAGCCCACAGCTCTGAATCAACAAGATCTGTGGAAGAAGTGAACATGGGAGTGTACAAGTCTGGGTACAATTCCCAAACTGGCGATCAGTATGCTACTAAAATGATGTCTAAAATCAAACCTCCAGTCCCTGAGAGACCCATGGCTACACACGATCGACTGAAGGTAATTTGGAACGCTATCAGTATGTATGCAACCTGTTATGGACTTCTGGGTCCTGTGGTTTCAATAGAAGCTGGCTACTACACTGTACCAGAGCTCCAGTGGATATTTGATCTTGCACTACTGGCTACGTCATCTGTATGTTACCTACTTCATCTTGCTTCCATCTCGTAAACATACAGTCCTTAACTTTTAATGCCTCTGATGCCTTAACTTTCAAAGCTACGAAATTCTGCTGTCTTGTGGAGCTGGCCTGTACCGCTCGAAACGAGGCACGGCATTGGCTTAGTTATAACCAACAGTACAAAACACCCTAACCTTTTGAACGTGCAGTACAAAAACAGTAGAGCTACAGTATAATGGGTGCAATCAGAATACAGGTTTCAAGTGGTACTGTACTGTATTACTTGTCTAGTAAGAACAGTACTGTATGAATGGCCATTCAAGAAAGAGTATTTATCTGTTTGTGTTTTGCTTCACCCACAGGAACTGCTTGACCAGGCAGCATCCCAGCAGAACATTTTGCTACAGATGAGCCAGGCACTTAACATGTGTGATGGCAGTAAGGACATATTTGGAGGCTCACAAGAAGAGGTGGAGGCTGAGAGGGTTCTGTTGCTGGCAGGTGAATATCTTGACATGTAACCTGCCAATATAGCAGTCTTGTATTGGGAGCCACATTTAAAAATTCCATACTGATGACGTTTTGCGGCCAGGATCTGGTCGTGTCATTTGATTGGCTAGTATGCCTAATTTAATTATCATATACAAGCCAATCAAATAATATGACCAGATCATCATCAGTGTGGAATTTTTGGCCTTGAATCGCAGACGTATCTCTCGGGGTCACGTTTTGTTTGTGGCTACAATGTACTTGACATGCAGTTTTTTTATTCAATACATAATAATTATACAATGGAACCCAGTAATAACGAATCTGGTTAAACAAAGTCACCGATATAACAAACACAATTTGATTCTTTAAATCCTCTGGGATTGCTTAACATTCAGTTACATATTCTTTACAAGTATAAACCTACTGCACACAGTTGCATGTATGTTGTTTATTTCAGCACGTGTTCTCTCACGGCCTAAAAGTGCCCGAGTCACAAATATAATTTCTTAAAATATTGATGAATTGTTAGTAGAAAACCTAATGTACCCTGGATTCCAGAGGTTAATGTTTTGCCTTTTGTTAACTTTGGCGAGCTGCGTGGAAGGCAAAAGGCCAGGTCTGTTAGAATCTCGTTTTCATGCAGAATAATGCATCAGCAAAAAGTCTAGATTGTGATTGGCTAAGAGCAGTGCGCAAGTTAAAAGACCAGTGAAAAAACTGGAAACACCAATTCAAATAGACCCTTTCAGCTTGCCTGTTTATTGTCCCATTTCAGACCACGTGATAGTTCTCCAGAGGATTCAGTGCTTTGTTCACCAATTATAGAAATTGGTACATTTCCTCTTGGGATACAGAAAAATGAAAAAGCAATACTCAAAGGAAAAGTCATGTGCACGTGGTCTGAAATGGGGCAACAAACAGGCAAGCTGAAAGGGTCTATTACACTACCTTTTCACAAAGTATCGAAACCAAAAATCCCAACGTTAAATGTAACCTAGCTTTGTAGACACGTATTTCTGGCACATAGTTGACAAAGAAAACTGCAGAGAAAAGCGAACATTTGGGTGAAAATTTTCCAATTTTAGTTTGCGTTCGCTGCTTACGCAACCATCACTGCATGCCATTTCGAATATCGAGCGTGCGGTTTTGGACACGTGATGGGTATTATCCAATTAGAGATTGTTGTGAGCGTTAGCCAATGGCTATCGGTCTCCATAATTTGGATGAATAAATTAAATTCGAACAGACCTGGCCCAAAGTTTTAATTTTTGCCGTCCGTGCACAGTCGACGATCCTCGCGCCAACACTATTTTATACCAACAAAAGGCAAAACATTTAACCTCTGGAACCCAGGGTATAGAAAACCCCGATATGATGAACATTTTGGTGCTTTTGCTGGAAAAGCGTTATACATGTAACATGGAGTCTTGTTTTTTTTTTACAAATCCTCGATGTAACGAACCTATTTTCCCGGTCCTTTTCACTTCGTCATAACGGGGTTCCACTACACAACTTCGAAAGGGGTTTTAATTAGGGGGCTTGTAACCTAGATGATAAATAGTTTATATTCCAAAAGTAACGCATTTATAATTACACCGTGGGCTGTAATTTGACCACAATTCCTTGCGAACCTAGCACGGTCAAAATATTACATTTAAATCTTCTATTCTTTTCAATAACAGTGGATTGGCAACAGCATTTGTTAGAGGTTTTAAATCTTAAAAACAAGCGAGACCGCAATTTTTTAACGGATTTAAAGTTTTTCGCGGGTAAAGGATTGTGTACAAGTCGCTATCTTTTTCGTTACGGTGAAATGCTTTTTGACCTGACTAGCCTTTTCACTAACCATTTGTTAGACACTGTTGATGATGTTTTGCTGCATACTTGAAGGATGCAACATTACAATAATAAACTGGGTTGTTTTTTCCCAATCAATTTAAAGAGACAGGAGCAATTATGGGCTCCTGAAAGAGAAAGGACGTGGTTTGGGAGAAGGGGGCTTATAACCGAGAGGGATTTTATGTTTACCAGACTGCTGGACCTAAAACTGGGGAGGGCTTATAAGCGGGATTATACTGTGTTTGATGTTGTTCCAGCGGAGAGAAAACAAGCACACTTGAATGAGCATCTGCGACTAAAAACAAGACCTTGTGAGAGTATGAGGAGCCATCGTGAGGGGTATGGGCGACCCTGCCCTGCAATGCTGTCCATTTCAGGTAGGAAATGCGTCTCGTATTTTCATTCATAATCCTCTTGCTACAGATAATGTCTATTTTTTTATTACACACTTTGTTAGTCATTTTTATACATATTTGCTTTGATTTTCACCATCCCACATGTGCGCGAGGTTCGTCAGTTCATATGAAAGTCGCTGAAAATGTGTCCGACCAGGACTGTGTGCTATGCATATTGCGCTCTTTACAAGTTTTTTTGTTTTCAGGAATTCAAATTTCACTCAGACAGGAATTCATGGACGTCCTTCGAGTTGGCATAAGACAAGGTAGAAAAATAGTAATAGTAATACAAAAAATAGTAATCTTGCAAAAAAAAAAAGGCATGTATTTAGTAGTGCTCTGGCTAAGAACAATAGCACTGAATGGCAAAGGAATGTAAAACGTTAATTTTCTATTCTTCTTTCTCATCATTTCATTGGGTGATATATACTCAGAAATTCAATAGAAACCCAGCAAGGTCATTTAATTTAGTTTTGATGAAGCAAACTATGGTTTGATTTCAAATAAAATCGTCTGTGAGGAAAGTTATCCAATTTGTGATTCAAATATCTTGTTTTTCTCCTTCCTATTGGCTGGATCAACGGCTATCGATCTTAGGCGAATCATTATACATGTAAATGACTGTCCTCTCGTCAACAGATCTGGGCGTGTTTCACTTTGTCTGTCATATCCAGAACGGACCCCTGGAGATCTTGTCCACCGAGACACTATCTACCAATGATTGTACAGAAGGAAATTTCCTCACATTCTCTGACAAGTTTGTCTTGTAAGTAATGACGCATGTTACAAGATCTCTAAGCCTATTTTTTAAGTGAAAGCATTGTTTTCAGCTGAAGTATTTTCTCTCTCTCCAGAAAAGACCTGGATCCCAACTTTGCTGTAATTGTGAAAGTATTTGGAATGGTAAGGTCGATACAAATCCTTCTCAACAAACTAGTCACATTTCGTGTTCGTTGCAAAGGTTGATCGGTCACGTTTCTTAGCAAACAGTGATATATTGTCAACCAATTGGCCATCTGTTGACGCTTGGCTAAATCGTACAGTGTGGTAGTCGCGCGAGTAAGAAAAAACGATATGAAGTCGTACAATATATACTACCTCTCTCGCCATAAATACGGTGAAATTCTTTGGCCACAGTAGTACATGTAATCTTATTATAGAGCAGATTTCTTACATGTATGAGTACCGGCGTAACCGTACTTTTGATTGGATCAGAAAGGCAAAAACGATTATAGGGAAGCCATTTCCATGTCACGGCCAGAAATCGTTGATTTGGGTGCAGCCCCTCGACCCCATTTTTTTTTTTTTTCGAAAAGAGAAGATAATTTTGAGTAATTCTGCGAAAAAGTTTTGAATTTTCGTTAATCCTTGATTTTTTTATGAGCGATTATAAATGCGATCTGATGGCAAAGCGCCACCATTAGAATTGTGACGTAGGTGAAGGATTCTTCTTTCTGAGCATGGATGTACGCACGTTTCGCTTTCACAAAGTCAACCCACTTACTCCTTTTCTGGCTAACGAACTCATCTCCCCAGAATGGAATTTTGTGAAGACTGATATCTTGCTTGGCGTCTCAACAGTTGCTGCAGCGCCCCCTACAACACACCTATTTAGCATTTAAACGTCGTTTGTTTTTCAATTTCGCTGACCACTACTTCCAGCTACTCCGACTTCTCTTTGTACATTTTGACGACTGAAACAGACGCTTTTCCTTCACTTACGTCACAAGAATCATTATAATAATTGGCTTGTTTATGAGGGGGACAGAATCGACATGAACAATAGAATTTTGAACTAAATCTGCTCTGCTGAGGAAAATTCAACTTCGAATTGTCTGGTTTCCAGATATCAGCTGTATCAATGTTTATCCCACAATATTTACCGTATTTGGTGGCTGTTACCGCTATTCTACGTTCTACAAAATGCATTTGATAGCGATTTCCTTTGTGTTGTTGCTGTTTTGTCCCTCCCACGACCATGATCCTTAGCGTTTAAACAATAGATTGTTTTGATTTGACGTCATAATGATATAGGGCAATTAGGACGTGCGCCACTACACACTGGATTTTGTCATCTTAAAACGCTCATAAATAATAAAGTATCATGCGAATTATTTTTTTCTTCGCAGAAATGCTCAAAATTACCTCTACTTTTCGAAAATAAAGTTAGGGGTTGAGGGGCACTTTAATGGTTTTTGTACAACCATATTAGGGTGATTTATGGTCGTAACATTGCTTTAAAATGCATTACAAATCCTTGAAATGACGTCATTTACGTCAAATTACGCTAATGAGTTCAACATGAATTGAGTCAACATTGAATGTGTTTATTTTTCAGTTGTTTTTCTGGCGTCAGACATTTGATCCTTGCAATCTCACTGAAATATATTTTAATAAGTGGAGCTGACATAAAAACAGCAAAATGAACTAGGATTGGCTTGTGACTTACATGACGTCATTGAAATTTGATTCCTTGATAAAGGAAAATGACAGATGCTAATAATTGTGTTTCCCATGTCGGTCATTTAGTTTTTAAATCAATGTAACTGGCTAGGACTCATCATATATACACTTTAAGATTGAACGAGATACTTTTCTCAGCAACATATACATTTGTGTCGAGAAACGTTTAAACGGACACGAAATCTAACACCGTTAACAAATCCGCTGTATTTTCTTTCCGTTGGAAATATATCATTGCACTAAAAAGGCGTCCTCGCCAGTGATTATCTTTACGAGTATTATCCAGGGATTTATTGGGTACGAATGTAGAAGGAATACGTATTTGCGAAAACTACATTCAAGCAATTAAACCTTCGCGCCCTCATTTCATCAAAACGTTAGTTGCGGTTACACACAGCTATCCCCCCCCCCCCCATTTTACCACAGGAAAGTTGTCTTGGTATGTGTGACCGTAATTTCCCGAGGTAACTTTCCCTTGGTTAATTTCCATGGATATATAAAATAGAACAATAGAAAAGCCCATGACATTTACCTACCTCGTGAGCAAGGTTTTTAGGATCCCCAAGATGACTTAACCAATCACGAACATGTATTTGACAAGACTTAGAAATACCCCCATGCTTGTCTAGTAAAATCATATCGTGTGCTATTTCGGTCGTAGTCGAGTATAATTTCTCTGAGATCGTCGCTTTCACCACTTTGATCTCGACTATACTTCGATGTAAGTATTAATCATTCACCTTTAGAATACGGGTCAACAGTTCACCACGGGACAGAAAATTGTGTGTGACCGCATTACCCTTGGTTATCCGAAACCCAGGATAAATCGACCATGTGGAAAACGGTGTGTGTAACCACAACTATTGTTTGTACTGTTCAACAGAATGTCCAGAAGAACTTCCCAAGCGTAGTTTCAACCGCATCCAAACACAAATTCTTCCAGTCGCCGAAAGTTGGAAAGAACAAGGTTTGTTATCTTAGTCTACATGTGAGAAAGCACCCCTAAAACCTGGCGTGTTGCCTTTATTACGTAAAATTTAAGTGAGTTCCCATTACGTGTATTTAGCATACTACTAGGATTTCCTTCTTAATATGAATGAGATGACGTAATATGGGGAGTATACATGAGCGGCAGGTGTCCTGGCGCATGCAGACACTCTCCAGCAATCTTAGATTCATTTTGAGAACTGGAATTTGAAGCGTATTGAAGTGTGCATGAGTAGAAGTGGTCACATCATGGGCATGGCAATAGTTACCCCTTCCAAAGTGTATACTTTTATGTGAAAACACGTCGGATTTTTGTAATTTGGAGTCAGTTTAGATCGATCAGCGTGTACAGAACTGAAAACATTGAATTTCTAACGGGACCTGAAACAACCATAGGGGCTGATCAAAGTCGGGACCCGGCAAATCCTCAGATCGAATTGGAATTTAGTGTGTTGGTTTTTGCCGAGGGAGGAAAACCGGAGAACCCGGAGAAAAACCTGTGGAGCAAGGGCGAGATAACCGCAAACTTAACTCACGTTGGCGCGGCGATCGGCAATCCAATCCGGGCCACAGAGGTGAGAGGCGAAGCACTTAACCACTGCACCACTCCGGCTCCTTACTAGCTCCTGATAAAAATATTTAAATAATCTGTTTACATGAAGGGAGGTTGACCCAAGTGCTCAGACCAGTAGCATTGTTGTCGATATGCAAAACAGTCTCGAGATGAAGATAGCCCTTGTGCTAGGGTCAACTTCCCTTCATGTACACAGGCCCTTAGTCAACAAACCAGGTCGAACAGGAAGAAAAATATCTCTTTTTCACGTTCTCTTTTTCTTTTGTTGTCTTTTCATCAGCGTCGGGGCATGGATGGGGCGTCACCAGGTAGGTTGTTGTTCTGGGTGCTCGACTACAAATCAGTCCATCCAAATTAAAGAAAAGTACACTAACAAACACTTAATGACAGGGCCCGAGGGTAAGTGATTTTGTTTTCCCCAGGTTCTCGACATCGAAGATCGAGAGGAAACTGATTCCCGAGGGGCCAGTCATAAGAGCAGGTTTCAATTGACTGTAGTAAAACCAAATCAATTACAACGAACCAATCACGAACTAAAGTGAATACCGATTGTTTTTTTCTGGCATGAGAAAGCAACCAATCAGGAGGAAAAGTAAACGCAATCGTGGTTGATTGCGTGACAAACCAAAACCACGATTGGTTTTACTCTGGAATTTGATTCGCTGACTGATTACAAAACATTTTCACAGCCAGTAGAAAAGCTAAAACGCAAAACCAAAACAATCACCGAAAACTTTCGACACTCAATTGTTATATAGCAACCATTATAAAATTCCTTTTCCCTGAGTTTTGCTAAACAAATATTTCTTTCCCGCCTTCAGCTAGCCAGTGGCGCGTGTGACACATCACACCATCTTATGTCACGATGTGATCACGAAACGGGGTATAATTGGATTTTGACGACTGCCACGTAACCCCGCGGATCAGCCAATGAGAGCGTACCTTAGCTATGTAACAACAGACTTTGTTTCCTTATTGAACAGGTCCGGGTGGAACCCCTCCCTTGCCAGTATTCAGGACACCCAGCTTCAAGTTAGTGGGCATAGCTCACATCGCCCTACCGGTAATCAGCTCCAAGAAAATAGCGCTGGATCGTGTCCCTCAAGGCTGCCCACTACACAACCACATACAGATGAATTTGCACTGTATGCCACAGTACAACAGTCATGTCAAGGGCTTCCTGGTAATCACACTAGTATTGTTTGTTCAATTTCTTGATGTCGTGTTTGTTTGTTTTGAAGATTATAGATCCTTTAGGCCTTTATCAGGAAATGTAACGCGTTCTTTCGGTGGCAGTCTATTTAGGCTAGGAGTGAAGCATTCTAGTAGGTTCGATTGTCACGTGACCGGACTCGAGCAACGGGTGGAAATAGAGCCTAGTGTAGCATTGGAGGAGATTTTAATGCTTGGTGCATTCTCCAGGGTCCAGTCTGTTGCTTTGCCCATGCTCCTAAAGCATGCTTGGTGTTGTTAAAACAACGTCAATCCGAGGATGAAGATGACGACGTTTGAGCCAGTTTACCCCTCCCCTTCCCCCATTTATCAACTCCGCATGCGAAAAATCCTTTTCAATGACATCTGATCTAACTGAAAAAATGTCTCCCAAATGCATGGCACTCGGCAACCCTAAAATCCCATTATCCTTCCAGAGGCAAGGTGTTTTATCCCTGCCCCATTCAACCCCCTGTTAGTTCTCATGATATTCATACAGCTCCTGACAATTTTGAGTTAACAGTAATGTGTGTCTTTGTGCCAGACTATCCTAGAGGACATTGGTGGATACAGTGCTTGGCAGAGAAGATGGTGTGTACTAGAAGGGGGAATGCTGTCATACTGGAGGTACCCTGGAGATGAGTCTGCCAAGGTATGTAGGGTTGGGTCAAATAAAGGGCAGGGGGACAATGGCCCCCAAGGCACTGTCCCTCCCCCCATCAGACTGTCTCCCTTCACTCTAGTCCGATTAAATTTACCCACTGGGTGTCACTCACTGCGTTATATTATAAACCAAGAGTATCTGTCGTACGACTTCCTTATAAGGACGTGTAGAGGGTCACTGAAGTACACGAGGGAGGTCACTGATGTACGCACAGGAGACGCGCAGTTTGTGGGTAGTGTTAGGTATTAAAATTAGTCTCAAATCGAGCACCGATGGTCGCTTAGCGTAGTGGTTAACACACTTGGTCTACAATCTGAGGACTCGGGTTCGAATCCCAGAACGATTTTTTTTCTCAATTTTGGATTTCCCTCCCCCCCCCCCTATATTTTGGTTTAAACTCGTCATTTGCCTATAAATCCTAGCCCTAGGCTAGTGAGAACTCGTTGTTTACCTGTGAACCCTAGCTCTAGGTGAGTGAGACCTCGTCGTTTACTTGGGAACTTATTTACTGACGGTTAGGGTTAGGTTTATGGTACGGGTAGGGTTTAGTGTTAGTGTATGTGTATGTGAAGTTTCGGTAAAAGGGAGTAAGTTTCTACTTAGTTGGTGAGGCTGAAAGTTTCAAAATGGTTGATTAAACGAGTGGGACTAGAAAAGGCCAATTGTGCTTCCTTATAAGGAGGTCGTACGATAGACACTTATTATATACTCATCCTCGGAGTCTCAACATTTTTAAAATTTGTTTTCTTACTTTGCCTGACCTTACCCCCAAATATTTTCCTCATTTTTTTCCCTTTTCTGATTTTGTCTGATCTCACCCCCAAATCCTGGGAACAACCCTGGTATGGACAAGAGGTTATACTGTCTGTCTCCTTTCTAAAAGCAATCCCAAGCGGTCATGTTGGTGAAACAATGAGAAGCCACCAAAACAGCGTGATTATTTGTAACAAGAATTTGACACTATAGCCCGTGACATTACTTCTCTTTTACAAGCTTCGATTCAGGACTGGCGAAAGTAAATTTTACTCGAAAAGTGTAAGAAAAAACCTGAAAAGTGGGCTTCCGTCTTTCATTGGCTTCCGTCTTTCAAAGCAACTGTCGATTGGCTTCTGTCTTTCAAAGCAACTGTTGATTGGCTTCCGTCTTTCAAAGCAACTGTCGATTGGCTTCCGTCTTTCAAAGCAACTGTTGATTGGCTTTCATATAAAAGGAGCTGTCTCATTCGCAGTCCAGGGCCATATGAACTGACGAACCTCGCGCATGTGGGATGGTTAAAATCAAAGCAAACCAGGAAGGAGTGTATATCGGGCCATTTTGACGATGTTGCGCACGCATCTGTAGAACAATAGATCGATTTCACTTAGGTCACGTGAATCCTAAAAATCTTTATTGCTGATCCAAATAAAATCAAGGTGCGTTTTTCTGAAAGAGAACTAAAAATTACGTATTTTTGACAAGTTTTATCAATCTAGGATATTTCTCGCCCAAAATATAAGCGATCAAATGTGCGCCATGTTTACAGTAAAATGTATGGCGCCGCCATCTTGGTGTACCTCCAAGGTACACCAAGATGGCGGCCAGATTACCAAGTTTCATTAAAGTTCACAATTACCAAGAATTCTGACCTAAAATGTATCTATTTGCATAGATATTCACTTATTTGACATGTTGGTTTGTATTTAGAAGGTTTTTGGCTGAAAGTTGCACTAATTTGACTCGTCAAAATACGTGACTGGTGAGTGCGTGACTCAAATCGCTTCATCGATATCTCCGGAACAAAGTGAAAGAAACCGATGAAATTCGGTGTGAAGCCGTGCTTAAGTAAGCTCTAAACTGTATCAAAAGCACAACTTGGTAGAGTTCATAGTTTCGAAGTTAGCAATTTGATGACGTCACATGAAATCGATCTATAGACACGAGCTACTAAGACTCGTTCTGGTTCACAAGCCTTTTGTTATTTAAAACAGATAGCCATTGTTCTAGCTGTGTGCGCAGCATCGTCAAAATGGCCTAGTGAACTGTTTTTAGTCATGTCTTATGCGTGATGTCAGCTTTTCGAGTTTTGTGATCACCACCGAGCTTCACTTTTGTGTTGAGAAGAATTGATGTTCCAAAGTGAGGCTTAGCGGTGATCACAAAATGCATAAGGCCTAAACAGCCACGAATCGAGCATTTGCTCCACACATCCGCAACACCATGACTAGCCCATTTAACCGGCTTCTGTGATTGGATGAAATGCTGTTGACATGCAGAACCCCATTCAAGTGCTGTCTTGATTGACAAGTCTAAACTGACGTACATCAATATAGTTTCTAATTTCGGTTTTCTGCTTCAAGTTTTTAGATAACGATTTATTTTTTCGAGGGCGGTAACCCACGATTTCCTGCGATCTGATTGGTTCTGGGAGCGAGCAGCTTTTTCCTATCTCAGACCACGGTCACGGTAAACAGGGCGCGCTCTCGATTCATTGGAGTTTGTTCAATAATTCGTCTCGAGTCGAAAGAGATTAGAGAAATAACTAAATGCGTTATTTACCGGCTTAGAGTCGTTTCATATAGAGAAAAAAAAAGTATCCTCGGTCGGTCTTAAAAGTACTTGCAGTCTCGGTCAATACATTTCAAGAACCGTAAAATCCAGGTTATAAGCCCTGGGCTTATACTCATTTGTAAGGTTTTTTTTGGTGGGGCCTATAACCGGGAAGGGAAAAAAACGTCTGAAATGTGTTCTATTAAAGAAATATTTTTGTCAGTTTAATCGTCGCCATTTCAATTTAACAACAGTATTCTGATGCATGCAACAATAACAGTAAAAGCTTTGAAACACGAATGTACTCAGAAAAACATCTGATGATTGTCGATGTGCTACTACACGGCGTCATCAACGTTCGAACTACTGGTACCGGTGCTCCGTCGGGCTCATCTGCATGGAGGGGGCTTATAACCGGGAGGAAATTTCTGTTGCAGACTGGTGGGCCTATAACCGGGGGGGGGGGGGGAGCAGCTTATAACCTGGATTTTACGGTATGCTTACCCAGCCTCGGTTAAACATGTTTGAGACCGAGGCTGTGTAAGCATTAACAATAGGTTTATTCCACGATGGCCGCTGCGTGGGAAAGGTCTATACAGACCTCTCAGCCGGTAAATAACTCGTGTTGTGTTGCAGCCTCCAATAGGCGTCCTAGACCTCGGTCAGTCTGCCAGTGATCACATCACCACTGTGTCAAGAGACTTGTGTGCCAGACCTCACACTATGGAGATTAAGATCAACAAGAGTGAAGACAACCAAGTCAAGTAAGTTGGCAATTTAAAGTGTATATCAGGTCAATGTGTTTTATCATTAATCTAGCCGATTCTTTATCAAGTGAATAGTAGAATATTTCTTAATTTGAGTGTTGTGTCTATGAGTTATAGAGGTTTCTATTTCCAATATGCTACGTTCAAGTTAAAATTAAAAACGTTCAAGTTAAAATTAAAAACGTTTCTTTTTAAGAAGGCCTATTGCTAATTCATCATTTTTATTGCTTATTTTTAGTATTCTTGCGAATAGTCTAGAGAAATGTAATGATTTGCTTATTTCTTTTTATCAGTTATGTTAGTCACATTTTTAATTTTTAATATATATATACAGACATTTTCTGTAGAAATTCATGTAAAGCGCCTAGAACAGCAATGTATAGGCGCTATATAAACTTATATTTATTATTATTATTTATTATTATTATTAATGATGTGATGTCAATTTGACGCGGTAAGTTCGGGAATTTACTTTCATTTCTTTTTCCTTGTGAAAGAAACCGTTTTCTGATTTTGACAAAATATTTGGTAAATTCACTGATATAGCCTTCAAATATAACATAGATGTTTGCAAAAGGTCATTTATCTTTACCAGTATGTTTTGGATAATAAATGAACACCGGTTTTACGTCACCGACTTCGATATATTATAAATATAAACTAACTCATGGATGCAACACTCGAATCGAGAAATATTTTATTATTCAACTATTCACTTGATGTAGCATCGATATTAATGATAAAAATATTTCACCTGATACACGCTTTAAAACAACGTCAATCCGAGGATGAAGACGACGACCTTTGAGCCAATTTACCCCTCCACCTTCCCCCATTTATAACTCCGGCTAAGAACGATTGCATTGAACGGCAAGGAATGTTAAAGGTGTTAAATATCTATTCTTCTTTCTCGTAATTGCATTGGTTGATACTCGTAAATTGAATAGAAAATCAACAAAGTAATATATTTTCATTACATAACATTTGTTTTGACCAAACTAGCTATATATGGTTTGATTTCAAACCCCTTTCCTACTGGCTCCAGGGATGTTTTCTTTAATTTTTCACGGTAAAATGGCCAGAAGAATACAGTTTCCTTTATTTGCTGCTGGTATCTTTGACTGTGGACATCTTAGACGGCATTTCTAATTATTGGCTTTTGTTATCGTTGTTAGGCGAATCATTGCTCCGAGCAGTTTTCGATTGAGTGTTGTCAGAAACATTTAAGGGAGTTAAAACGTCTAACAGCGGCCCCATTCTCCGGATTATTCAGTGAATTAAAAAGTACTATATTTGGAAAATAGTCAAACGAGCCGGTTGCCGTTAAGTCGAAGTCAAATATTTTATTTACCCACGGAAGGGTCTATCAGATGCACATATTTACAATAAAATACGGCTAACTGTTTTACATAGACGCCGTGCATATATAAAAAGACCTGGAATAATAATTACAAGTGTAAAATTGATAAAATTGCACAAAAATAGTCAACCACTGATGATTAACCCTGATGACAGATTGCCTGTTTTATTCCATATATTGCCGTTTTATTCCATGTATGGTCATTTTTATTCGCTGAATAATCCAGAGCATGGCACTAGAGCGAAGTATGGGCGTTACGTGTTTCAACTCCTTTTATGCTTCTTGTGTCGTAAAACTAAAGTAATTCGAGACATGCTCGAGAATCCCGCGTCTTTCGCTTACGCATGCGGGATTCTCGAGCATGATCAAGAGTCAGAGCAAGTAAAAACACAATGAGCCAATCGAGAACTGAATTAATTCGCGAGTGGTTTTACTTAACCCAATCGCAAGGAAATGGAAACGCAATAGGCCTTTTGCAGGAAACTCAGCTCGTGATCCCCATGAGAAAGGCGTTACCACGTATGCTGAAGGCAAGCCGACGTTAGAAACGTTAGAAACAATGTTTGGTTTTTAGTTTAGCACCTGATTGGCTGATAATTACAAAACATTTCACAGCCAATAGAAAAGCTAAGCAAACGTAAAACTAGACTTTCTCAAAGTCCTTCTTAGCCCCCCGCACGAAGGCCTTTTCTCACTTGCAGCGCGCCAAATTTTCCGGTTGATTTTTCAACCGGAGGCGTGGCTTATGACGTAATAAGATTTGCCCAATCAAAAGCGTCAATTCTTCAGGCATTGTATGTTGACGTGTCAAGTCAGTCGACCGTGGATGTAGTATTTACAATTTGATTGTACTCAGAAAGAGTTTGTCAAAGGCGCGAGATGTAAGCTCCCCCCCCCCCCCCCCGAAACGTGTTTTCGCGCCATAACATAATCCCCCGATTCAATTTCCTGCAAGTGAAACAAGTCGAACTCGCTTCGATTCTCGCGCTCGATTTTTGACCCAGTAATCGCTTACCCATTGACTCAGAGAGTACGACTTAGAGCAAGTCTAACGTAAAACCAAAGCAATCACTTATTACTTTAAGCCACACTCAATCGAAAATTGCACTAATCGTCAGTTCCCCTGTGTTAACGTTGAAGTGAATTTATGGCTGCAGTGCTTCATTGCCTCCCGGTTAGCTCCAGTCCCTCCCGTATAGCTCAGTGGTTAAGCTCCGGTCTGTTGTTCGGGAGGTCGAGCGTTCAAACACTGACCGGACCAACACTCGGGTCTTCAAATAATTGAGTAGAAGGTGCTGCCGTTGTGAAACAATTTCGTTCTCGAGCTGCAAATGGTTAGACCGTCACGTCTTCTCGGATAAAGACGTTAAATCGTAGGTCCCACGTCGGCCTAAAGCTTATCAGTCTCGCCAGACTGTCACGAGGTACCGACGTTAATAAGGTTGCTTAACCTTACTTATATGGGTGTCCATTGCTTTCTGTCTCAGGTACTTGCTCGCTTGCGACACTAAAGCTGACAGGGTGACATGGCTCGACTGTTTAAACGAGGCCCTTAAAGACTACAAGGCCTGGAGCACCTGCCATAATAAGGCCCTGTATCCCGACCTGGGTCACATGGTGGACAAGAATGCTTACTCATGCTCCAACGTGGAATCTGAACGCCATTGAGGGCTGGCCTTCGTTGGTGCAGGAATCAATAAAATGGAAAAGGGTCAGGCTGTATGAACTTAATGTGGGTTTCCTGTGGTAGGCAAAGACGACGCAGTTAACAGCGTCCACTTACACACAGGAAGTCTGTCAAATATATTTTTTGTTCAAAGTGGAAATAGAGCTTAAAGCTGTGCTCAAATATTACTGACACGAATGTAGAGCTAAAAGGATGCTTTATGGAAGCTTGGCAGTGCTGCTAATATCACAAATTTATATTTCTATAAATACATAATTATAAGCCTGAGGGATGTTTTTAACTTTAAGTTTGCACATTTCAGTAGACGTAGAATATTTTTTTGTAGAAAACATAGCTTACAGAGATGGCATGTTTTAATTTTTGTCCGATTGTGTTACCATGGCGACGGAGGACCCGTGATTGCGGTCCACATCCCATACACGAGGCATTTTATCTTGCAATTTGTAACGCAGTCTTCACGTGTAAAGTCATTGTAAGTTGCTGCAAGCGATCAGATTTTAGCCCGCGTAGCGTTGCAAAATGTAGAAGATGGGTTTACTTTCCCTGCCGTCTCACAATTTTCATTGCAAGACGAGTTGCAAAGAGTGTGTCAAAGTAACTCTTACAGTGCAACTTCTGTAACCGGGCCACTTAGACAACGAGAACTAAATGCATCGCAAAACGAAAATAGAGCATCCAAATTACAAATCTACACGATTCAAAATTTCGTTTTGCAAAATTTCTAGCTCGAAGCTCGAGCAAGTGGAAATGCTATTGTCTTGTACTCAACTCTGATTGGATGAAACAACCGTTAGTTGGAATGCTTTGTGATTGGTTCTCATTGTTGCATGTTGCAATATATATTGCCTCGTGTGCACAATACAGTAAAGGATATTCTCAGGGTGGGAACATTTTATCGTAAAGGAATGTGTGTGAATTTAAAATTCATTTTGCATGGGCGTCTTTGCTGAAAATAGTTAGCATTGTATCGGTTTGGATAATTTTGCAGGGCCGAGAGCACACTTTTATAATTGTGACATATTTTTAATGCCACACTTGAATGGTGCATCAGTCACTACTCGCAATTTGTTGTGGTAGTTAAAATTAAAGTCGTAAAGATGCAAAGACACCCATAATTAGTAAGGAAGGAGTGGACTTCTGATTATTTTACATACTGTATGAGGATTGCTGTGCCATGAAAAAAAGCAATAAAACAAATACAATAACAAGACTCGTCTTCTGGTAAAATGACTTCTCCGAATCTTAGTGATGATCAATTATACATTGCAAAATTACGATGTCGCCTTTCAGTTAATTTTAATTTACATTTTGTCAAGTCTTCTGCATATATTCAACTATTTGTTTATTTACAAATATCCCCATTGTATGGATTTGCTTATTTAACGACTTTAGCTGTCGTCTCATTCCTGTTTCAATTGCGGTAACAATGATCTCGTAAATTCAAAACCCTGTGAGTACATGCGCAAGTGATCACTTAAATCTTTTCAAATCAGTTGCATTTGTTAAAATGACACCCCGAGATCGAAGAGAAATATGTGAATGTCCTGATGCTTTTCAATTTTTTCGATAGAGGATGGCCGTTTAGCACCCCATGTTGGACCAACAGACTATTTACTAACCCATGATGGACCAACTTTTATTGTTGGATGAAAGTTTCTTTTCGATCAAACATTTTGTCCAACAGAAATGTTGGTCCAAGAATGTCTAACATGGGTTGCTGAACAGTAAGCCAACTGTTCGAATGTTTAGCCCGGCATTAAAGGGGCTGTGTCACGGTAAAACTTTTCATTCGTTTTTCCGGGCCGGAAAGAGCTATTTCAACCGATTTTGATATAAACTAACGAACCTCTCGGCCATGTAACCTCCGATGCAGACGTCTGTGGGATGCTTAAAATGAAAGCAAATATGCAAAAATGACTAACAAACAGTGTATATATAAACAGTCTCCTGGGAAAATATTGAAAATCCTTTCAATCGAGCATTGAGGGAGGAAAGTTTAACTGTTTGTATCCAATTAACAGCCACTAAACGAGCGATTACTCGATACATGCGCAGTACCATGACAGCCCCTTTAACATCTAGCCTACAAAACTCGCTATTTCTTCTTATAAGTAACAAATACTATTAATGATCTAGTAAACTTTTTTTTCCGTCTTCACTGGGTTTATCCAACAAGACTGAGGGAAAAACGTAAACAAAATCATTTCCAGTCCCACGGAATACTAATGCCACCATCTTCTGACACTTGGTAGTATTTAGAGACTATTAACCTCGTCCCTAGTAATTCGTCTGCGGGAAGCTCGAGTAATTTCTCACAGCAGTTCACCATTTGAAGCGGCGAGACGGACGCGTCCCTGCTCAAGGAGTTCAGTTTTAGCTGATCCATGCATGCTTTGACGACGTTTTCTTCTTTGCTAGCATCGCTAGTAAACAAAACAAGTTGTGAGTAACTGCGACCTTGATTCGAAAATAAGGTTTTCGTGAGGTATGCAATCAGTGTCTCCTATGGATTTTAAACAGTCTAGAAGCTAGTTGTCTGGCTTTAATGAAGTAGTTGTATAGGTTTGTAACAGTCGAGCAGTACTGAAGCAGTTGAATGGCTTTTAAACAGTAAAACACGCACTTGTATGGGTTTTCAACAGTCAATCAGTTTGGGTTCTAGACAAGCAGTATAATAATATGCCTTGAACATTGCATTATCCAAATCTACCAGTCAGTGCGTTCCTCACCTCTTGTGATCTTGCTGAAGTTTATTAGCTTTGTTCTTGTTCTTGTGTAAAAAGTCCACTAGCATTTCCCCGGGAATAGAGGCCGGAATTCTAAAATCGCCACACGGGGACAAAGTCAACGAACCAGTAGGGCTGTGAAGAGAGAAAAGACAGCGTCATTCTTAGATTGACTATTATCATCAATTGTCAAAATCGCTAGAATTTATTATAATCATCATTCTAAGACAAACCCTAACCCGAACTACAAACCAAACCCTAACCATCGGACGAGTTCACGGGTAAACGACGGGTTCTCACTCAACTAGAGCTAGGGTTCACAGGTAAACAAGAAAGGAAGGTAAACGAGAAATATTTTTTTTTTGAGCGCTCCTACTCGGGCTCGTAGCCGTTTGCGTGTAGTGCTTGGTAGTACAGACGTCATGACCACTACACTAAGCGCGTCTACCGCCGTTCGGAATTTGACATTTGTTTATCCTTGCCTGGTTTTAACCTCGAGGTTAAATTGTGGATTATAATCAATTCTAGCCATTTTGACAATTGATGATATTAGTCAATCTAAGGGAGATAACGTGTTGATCGTAGAGTGGTTAATGGTTAATGATCACGCATATGTGAAGATGGCGGTGTGTATCCTCCCCGATCACTGAGCACAAGTGTAGCGTGCCGTCCCCTCCCCATAGAATATTTTAGAGTTACTTGGAGTATCCCCCGATCAGTTTTAATTTTAATACAGAAAAATATTACGCAAATATCGTTTTTTGCACCTATTTTGCAACTTGGATGATGTAATATTATGACTTGTTTGATCTGGCTTTAATTAATACTATTAAATAAATGGCTGGAAGTTTGTCAAAGCTAGATCTAGTAAGTATTTTGACCTTGCATGTTGAGTTCGTGCGTGGTTGTTCGAGCGAGAGGTCGTTCAACCTCTATATTGACTTCTCTAATACTGTTCTGAATGTTCAAAATTACGGGCAAACCTTTACAAAAGTACCCTGGGTTCCAGAGGCCCAAGAAGTAAGAAAGGCCCAAGAAGTAAGAAAGGCCCGAAGAAGTAAAATAGAGAAGAAGGGGAAGAGAGAGAGAGAAAGAAAGACCTCTCTCTCCCTCTCGTCGCTTCGCTCCTCGCTGGCGGCGCTTCGCGCCTTAACCTCTTAGAATCTCTGGCATCCAGGGTATTACAAAAGTGGCTGCATTGATCAATTTATTAGAGGACTTCATGATGTCGTGTGGCCCTGACTGGAGAGATCTTTCGGGTAGGATACTGGCTTCTGCAGAGCGACCGCGAGATGATGTACAATAATAATAATAATAATGCACTTATATAGCGCAAATTAGCATATGGAAAATGTTCAGATGCGCTTTTACAAAGTCTCTACTTTTAAAATGAACTAACAAGCTAATAATTAACTAACCAATTCATTAAGAATAACAGTCCAATAAAATGCTATTACTACGAGTAATGATAAAGTTTAGTCGATAATAGCGATAATAAAACTAGTCGCAAATAGTAGCTAAAGGCTAAAGACTTCTCTGAATAAGTAAGTCTTGAGCTGCTTCTTGAAATAGTCAGGATTTGATTTGCCTAATACTAGCAGGTAATTTATTCCATAGAAAAGGTGCGGCTGATGTAAATGACCTATCGCCAATAGTAGACAGTGATTTAAAGGATGGTACGATCAGCCGTAGCTCATTAGATCTAGTGTTATAAAAAGAGCGCCCTCTGACTTTAATTAATTGAGAAATATACGAAGGGCACATACCATGGATAGCTTTGTAAGTGATAGTAAGTATCTTAAAGATTATTCTAGTTTTGACTGGAAGCCAGTGTAAGCTAATGAGAACCGGAGTAATATGTGCAAAACGGGAAACCTTACATATGATTCTAGCGGCAGCATTTTGAACTCTTTGAAGATTTGCTATTTGGTAAGCAGGAAGACCATAACATAAACTGTTACAGTAGTCAAGGCGACATGAAATAAATACATGGACAAGGATAGTGCAAGACTCAATGGTTAAAAATGTTCTAATCTTTCTAATGTTATGTAAATAATAAAATGATGATTTACACGTTTTATTAATATATGTCTCAGTTCTACGGTCCTATGCGTTGATTATCATTAAAATCACATATTTGTTCTTGATGATCTATCTGAGAGTTTAGTGGCGAACTGTGCCTCGCCGAGTAACAAGTTCGTATTTTAGTATCAATATAAACTTCTAAGTTTGTACGGGCTTCTTTCGGGTTCTTTCACATACTTGGCGATAATTTAGCTTTTGACGAACTTCCAGATATCACTGAGTCATCAGCCAGATCAAACAAGTCACAATATTACATCATCCAAGTTGCAAAATAGGATATTTGCGTAATATTTTTCTGTATTAAAATTAAAACTGATCGGGGATACAAGTAGCCCTAAAATCTATTCCGAGGGTAGGGGAGGGGATAAACGCTACAGTAGTGCTCGGCAGTGATCGGGGATACATTCTACACGGGGATACACTCAGCACTTTTCACATGCGTGATTATTAACCGCTGACCGCTCTAAGATACGACATAGCCCTCATACCCAGTCTCTCTCAAACAGTTGTGAGCCGTTTAGCTTTTGCCGTGAGGTTTTTGCTTTTGCCGCCGTGAGGTTTTTGCTTTTGCCGCCGTGAGGTTTTTGCTTTTGCCGTAAGGTTTTTGCTATTGCCGTGAGGTTTTTGCTTTTGCCGTGGCACTTGTGGGCCACCGTACTATTTCAATCCAACTGCTACGGTACGGACCGAGCAATCTTTATTATATGGCTTCTTCTTTTTTCTTTGATCATGAGACCGGAAGTGGGCGCAATGTCCGTACGGGAGGTTATGGACCGCAAATTGACCAATCGTAGCTCGCGAAATTATTTAGCTATAATAATTGTTGAGAGTAACAAGGAAATTAGGAGGATAGATAAATATTACGTAGGAGATTTATAGGGGAATAGCGGTAGTAATCACTCTACTTGGCTTGACTTGAATTCACGAAGCGGATCGAAAGTACTTGACTTCAAATCACGTTACTTCACTGGTCTCCCTCTCGAGGTATTTAATATCTTAATAATTAACGACACACGCCGTTAAGGGTAAGATAATTTCTAAACTACGTATACATTTCGTTGCTATTATAAGTGAATCATAAACAACCATGTAATTTAGAACGTAATATGCTTGACTAAGGTATGACAGAAGCCCATTATCCAGTGTCTATCTGTAGTATATAGGTGTCACAGCGTTTACTCGATTCGTGCTATATTTAGAATGATTTTCCCGCGAACTAAATACTGCAAAGCATTGCATTCAGCCCGAAAAAAATGGCGGTCAACGCGAGACGTACCGCGGCTCCACAGTTTAGATCCCCCCTCCCGTGATGCTTTGCGGCCTTTTGTTTATTTTCGCTTCGTGAAACCATAGTTAATAGAGTGGAATGGTTATGAAATCCAGCGACCTGCTTTGTCATATGTCTTTGTTCGCTTTTTTCAACCATTACCGTGTACAAAACACAATAGAAATTCCAGTATATTTATCAATCAGCCAATAGAAACGTGTGGGTTTAGTTGGTCAGGGGACGCTAATAAACTATGACCGTGCACAATCTTTTGTCTTACCCCCTTTCAACAGATCCTTCCAACATAAATCGCAGCGCCTTTGAAGTTTGCCATTCCATTCTATTAACTATGGTGAAACTATCAAACTAAACATGAAAACTACAAAAGAAACTTTCAAAAAACAGAACAAAACAACAGGACTGTAACGATTTTCAAAAGATTGGAAGACAACTCGTACAAAACAAACTTTTTAACTGTGACAAAATGGCGGCCATAGCGTGCAAAGCATGACGGAGATTTATTTATCTAATTACAGGTTGTAAACCCTGACTCTGAGACAGGAGTAAAACAGTACACGATGGCCAATTATTTGTCGTGTCCTTGTAAGATTTTTCTACCCGACATTACTGAAAAAATAAAAAATAAATAGTTTTCAATCTGTTACGAATTTTGCTGGCTGCATACCTGAGGATTCTTGCACGAACGTCTTTGAATGTACCAGGATACAGTGCATAGCCAGTTTTCCCGTAACTAATTCTCCTCAAGCTCATCACTACCCTGTGTAGATGGTTTAAGTATTCCGTAACGGTGATGGAAATCGAGTCGTTTCCATACGCGATCTTCACGTCACCCATCGCCTTAGACAACCTCTGTTCCCACAGTGGAACTTGATGCACCAACACATCGTAGTCCTCCAACGAACCAAGTAACTGAGGGAGACACACGTACTGTAAGTACTTCAGATATAGATGATGTTATATACAATAGACTATATCGCAACTCCGCCGTCGCAGTGCACTCTGGGATGGATATCTCAGTTTCCATTGTTAAATCCAAGATGGCCGCCCAACAACAACAATGGAAAACTGAGATATCCATCCCAGAGTGCACTGCGACGGCGGAGTTGCGATATAGTCTATAGTGGCCACACGCCGAGATACGTATACGGAATTTTCTTTGAGTGTTTAGGATGATGCGCAGCGAACGAGTGAGTTATCAAGTTAAACACGAGGAAAAAAATCAGTATGCCTAAGAAGCCATGTAATTTACTTTCTGTTACATGAAAACCGCCCACTGAGCATTTTTATTTCTAATTTTAAGTATAAGCAAAATCACCAAAATGGGTTAAACAGCCGGTCAAACCAATTCAAACTCAAACAAATTTGCTCGAGATGGTGTTGCCGCTTTTCTTTCTTATTATTTTTACTACCTTCAAGTTTTATCTGACACATACCTTAATCACTTCCTATGAAAAGTCCTATACTAAAATCACTCAATTCCCCCTCCCGCCTGAATGGCCTAACCCTGTGCTATAGTGCGGATTTCAATTGAGTGTCGGAAGTGTTTTGGTTTTGCGTTTACTAAGCTCTCCTATTGGCTGAGAAAGTAAACCAACCAATCAGAATCCAAAGTAAAACCAAACGCAAATTGGTTTTGCTTTGGTATGTCATTGGCTCACAGGGAAGCCATTTATGAGTTGCGTGTGATTAATTGCTCCTATGATTGGCTGGCTGTGGGTAATTTGCGTTTGGTTTTACTACACTCAACTGAAAACCGCTCTAACCCACGGATTACTCACAACGAGCCAGAACTGTGGCACATCTTGAATGTTCAGCATAACTCTTCCCATGGGGTCCACACCCGTCCAGTTGGTGAACACTACGGATCGTCCTTTTAGACTCCGTATGTCTTCTTTCTTCTCTTTGCACAGTTGATAGAAATTTCTCAGCGAGCCCTGGCACGATGAACAACTCCACCCACAATCCATATCCAGTTTACTCAGGCCAAAGTCCGAACAAATGCTTTCCGATAACAGGAATATTTCCTCGCGTATTTTCTGACTAATCACTAGTTTCTCCTTCGCTTCATTGCTGTGAGATTTCAAGAAGTCTTTCAGATTAATTTCAGGCTTCTCTTCGAATTTGTGCAGCCCGCGTTTGTCGCTAAACTGGCGATAAACTTGTAGCCAGTCAAGTGGGCCTCCAAAGGGTGCATGGAAGCTGTTTTGGGTGCCATATACTGCTACAAAGTCTTCAAACATTCCACAAGACTTTAGGATTTGTCTAACTGTGAAGCCTAAGTCACGAGAGAATAGCGAAATCCGAACGGTCTTGAACCCATCTGCAAATAAAGAAGAACATGGTAAAGGAGCCGGTATTTATCGTTTCTTCGTAGAATGTAGACTTAAGTTTAAAGGGTAGATTTGAAGCAATTATGAACAACTCTTTTTTCTTTAAAACCAACAGTCGTGAGTGGCAGCCGCGTCTCGAGACAATTATGTATTCAAATTTCTCGATTCTGATTGGCTAAGAAAGAAATAGCGCGAAATTTCCTACATTTTGATTGGCTTTATCTATAGCCAAGAAATACCGCCACGTATGCCATAGAAAAACTGAAATACCGCCGTTTATATAATAATCAGTCCGAAACGCACGCCATGATTGGCCAAGAGCCGTGTGTTATTAGGACACACACATGGATGGCGTTACGAGCGCGCGCAACCAATTTCTCAACTCGTTTTGATTGGATATTTTAATAGCTTTTAGTTTGCGATTATTATATGAAACTAATAGATTCCATTCTGCCGTGCATCTGTCCTCTTATAGAGGCACAGATGACGTCACAACGTGAAGTGAACATCAGTTACTCGACTGCGTCTCGTGGCGCACTTCTTTGTTCTCTTCACGTTGTGACGTCATCTGTGCATCTATAAGAGGACAGACGCACGGCAAAATGGAATCTATTTGTTAAATATTTTAAAGAAACGCTGAGCTCTGATTAGCTGAAATATAACATTTATAGGATAATACCTTTTGAAGAGAAAGTTTTGGGAGACAAGGTCAAGGGTGTTTACGTCCCTAGCAAAGGAAATGACCTCCCGCATACATGACCGTTGCTCTACCAAAAACTGTAACTTTAGGCAGAATAGAGCAGATTTCGTATGAGTGAGACAAACTACAGCACTGACTACAGCACCAGAGACGGCGCAGCCAGGGGGGGGCTATACCCCACACATTTTTTTTTGCCAAAAAAATATTTTGCCTGGTTGGTCATACCGGCTCAATGACAATTTTTAGCCCCTCCACTTTTTTTCACGCCGACGATACAGGTCCGTACCCAAGTCAAGGCTCTCTCTATTGGGGCCAGACTGTGAATCCCTCGTGACTCGGATGACCACGTAAAATGGCGGTCCCGTCTCCAGAAATGGGGACATAAAAGAACCACTGAGGACGCAAACAAATATCTGGCGGTGACCACCCTCTGGGGAGTGTTTTACTAGTTATTTATGTATTCATTTTCCTACATAAGCCGCTTATATAAAAACACCTCAAATACAAAAAAAACCTGTGTCGACAAATGAGGTCGAATTTACATGATAATCTAGGGCTAGCCTGCGTAGCAAGCGCAGGTGGAATGGGGAAGAGGGGAAAGAGGGGAGAGGGAATGGGGAGAGGGTACGAGGAGGGGAGGGGGAATGAGGAGAGGGGAAGAGGAAGGGAGGGGGAATGGGGAGAGGAAAGGGCTGACTAGCGACCCCAACTCTCTACACTGTAACTTAGTTGATTGAATGTGACGAAGCGACGAAGAACCGGAAAAATCAGGAGCGCATTACCAGAAGCGTCCATATATACTATACCCGTGAGTCAGCGTACGACCGGTTTGGGCTATTTTTAGAACATGTTTTCCTTCTGACTCTGCTGCGATCGGCATATGCTTGCCGTAATTATCGAGATTAAGAATGATCTATTGTTCTTTGAGGTGATTTTACTAACGCTGCATTGTCCTGACTATGATTTGATTGGATTCCCAAAGTGTGGGCACGTGAACTCCCGTGAGATCTGTTCTAAGTATAGGTAATGGGCTCCTAGAAAAATGTATACTGCTTCCGGTTCTCGGTCGAGTTTTTCAGTTTTCCGGATTGGGATCCCTGTGATGCGCGAAGAGCCGGCAATCAGTCTAAGAAGAATGCGGCGTCGACAGTCCTTACGCGCACGCGCGAAGAAACAAACTGGCGCCACTTCATAACACCTTTCAACATACCTTCCCTCCGTTTTTTCTCTTGCTCCTGTTTCTGCGCCTCGTTTTTCAGAAAAAACGTCAGATGTGTAGGATCGACAGGGAATTTATTCTGTAGGTTGTCGATGTACGAGTTGAGTCTCTTGAGAGAATCTTCATTGACGGCCTAAGGAACAAGAAAAACGTCAACCGAACTGAGAAAGATAAACTTTCTCATCACGAAAAGCAAAACTAACTAATTATTATTAGAGTATACTTTCCAAATTCGAGAATATTTTAATGAAGGATGCCTTTGCCCGGGGGGGGGGGGGTTTAAAAGGAACTCCTAAAAGGTACCAGAATCTCAATCTGTAGCCGTGGTTTAAATTCCGTTTTACCCCTAAAAAGTAACAATCCCAAAACACAAAATTAACTGACATTTGATCCAAATGCAATTGACACGAAGCCAGGCCAAGAGATCATTAAACGATAATTTTATTTTCTGACAAGTAGTAATACTCTAAAAGGTACCACGATAACCACAGCTGTGGACGTTTCAAATTGGACACCCTAAGTGGTACCAAACTACACATTTTAACCCCTACAGGTGTGGCAAGCATCCCCTTCAGTGCCGCCGTATACAGGTCGTTGTTGTCGTCGCCCCCCACCCCCCCCCCCAACCTTTGCCAATTTATCTACACAGTTTGAAAAGTATGTCAGGATAATAAAGGTATCTCTTTTTTTTTTTAGATAGGTATATAGATTAATTAAAGGTGAGTGACTCTTACCCTTTGCGTAGGAAACTGGCCAAACAAGTCTGGATGTACAGCAAAGTAGAAAGGCTTCAGTGCGGCCTTCGTTTCAGCGCTTGATAGCGGTCTTATTCCGACCAACAGACCAAGGGGTCTACCCAGCAAGCTAAAACGAACGTAGAAAGATAAAAAAAGGTTTAAAAAAGGTAGTTATTTATTCTTGGATTGGGGATTATTAGTCCTAGCTTGTACAAGCTAATTACCGAGACTAATCCATGGGACATTTTCATTATGGCGTCAACTACCAGAATCCTTTTCAAATTCTTTTTCTCATTCAAATTTATCAACTCCTTTGAGAGTCCCAAGACAATGGTCCAAATTAGAGGAACAAAAGAACCGCGTTCTGGTAGTTGAAGTATGTGACGTCATCGTACAAATGTCCTACTCTGAGGTATACTATTTAAAGTGGCACAAAGATAAAATTTTGAGATAGTGATATTTTTGCGTATTTCTAAAGTAAAGTTGCTATATTGGTTCCTATCCGCACGGTTTTTTTGATATGACGACGGGAAGTCTTATTTTTGTGGGTCCGAATCTTGATTACTCGAACCCGTTCCTGTGACAGAGCTATGGCAGAGCTAATTTACAGCGGACGTGACGTCATTTTCTCAACACAACAACAGGCAGGGCTACATTTCACACAAACGTTCGTATGAACTTAAAAGAAAAGTACATGTTTATACTATTTTTTCCAGAAAGGAAAGGAAAGAACGAAGTTTTGAATGTAAATATGCATTTACAAGAGCGACGCGTTGAGAAAATGACGTCACGACAGCAAACCGCTGGTCGAAAATCGCAAAGTATTTCGAACACACTTCAGTAATGGCGGACGTGATTTCGACGGTAAACTCTCTGCAAAATTCATAGTTTAATTTGGTCCTTTGGAATATTTTTCACTGATTTGAATATTTCGACACAGTGTGTCGTTTTCGAAGACAAAAAATAGAAAAGAAAATTGTCGAATTTCGTCGTAGTGGCACTTTAAGGTCTTGCCCAAGGACGTAGTGGTTAAAATTAGAGCAGCCCGATGTACCGGGTAACAATCCCCTTCTCTTCAAGACTAGCACAACAGGTTCTTTAACGTTCCCCATTTATGAAGAGAAAGTGTTGGGAGACAAGGCTAAGGGCATTTACGTCCCTGCCCAAGGGCACGGCCGACTGGAGATACGAATCCACGGCATTGAAGTTAAAGAAAAAAGATGATGTATAGATCCTGTGTCAGGTAAGGGAGGGATTTTCTTCCTTTTCTCTCCTCCTGTGCCACAGGTAACCCAATTTAGGATTTTTTTTCTTCTTTCTTCTTCACGGTTTCCGATAGAGATGAGGCCAGGTCGCTTTATAATCGAGCTAATACTGATTACGGATTTTTATTGTATCAAAAGTCACAGATTATGGACATAATTATGTTTCTAAAATTATGTTAAATTAGTCTTGACATACGGCAAAAGCTATACAAAGTTATGAAGCTTTTCGACTAAAATAACCGGAACGAAAATCGGGGACGCTTTTAATCAGCGAAGTTAAAGTGCCTATGGACCTTAATTATTTATCATTAACATCGATTCCACATCTACCAAGGGTTCCAGAGGCTAAAGAGAGAGGAGAGGAGAGAAGAGAAGAGGAGGGACAATAATAAGAAGAGTATTTCGCGAGTTTTCTGATTAGACGTTCTCTCACAGGAACCTGTTCGCGTGGACTTCTACAACTTGCACACGAAAAGTTCTGCTAAATCTGTACATGTTATTAGAAGATAACAGGAGGTTGCAAAATTACATTAAGATTAAGATTAATTGACAGCCAATAATTACGAAGCTGCCGCCAGGTAAAATCAGATTAATGAGAGTAGAGTTAAAAGAGAAAAGCAAAGCATGGAATACAAGGACAAAAAATGTCACCCATACGTGTAAGGATAGTCTTACACGACTTTAATAAAGCAAACCTAAAAGCCGTAAACGGTAAGAGTAATTATCGTGTAACAATTATTCCCACTCCAGATTCGAATTTCCCCATTCGAGAATGAAATCATTTGAATTGGTGGTAACTTGCGGAATTACATGCGTATCTAAAACAGAGACATAGCATTGTTTAACTATACGTGGGTCATTATATTTAACAATTATTTACCGAAGTGGAGGTGCATAGTGGTGTATATTTACCGAGCCGCTTCGGCGAGTATATCGCCGTCACCAACTTTCCAACTACCGTAAAGATTCGATTAAGCGCCCTCCTTCAAATAAGCGCCCCCCCTTCCACTGCGTTTTCTGAAATAAGCGCCCCCCTTAACACTTACCGATATTATCTGTACGTTACAACGTACGGTATTACTTCCGGCCCTGAAAGTACTGACTCAGCCATTGACTGACACGCGACCAGTTTTTTTTTACAAGTTACAGTTACAGTTGTTGTTAGGATCTTAATAAAAGTTATTTTTTTATTAAGCGCCCCCTCTCGAATAAGCGCCCCACCCCCCCTCGACCCTCAAAAATTTAATAAGCGCCCCAGGCGCTTAATCGAATCTTTACGGTATATATATTTTTGCGCGCTCTGATTGGCTACTCAAACAGTGAATATGATTTCATATTCACCTCCGAGCAACTGAAAGCAGCGATCATCTCGCGCGAGTTTTTGTCCAATTGGCAGAAAATAAAATAACTATTTGATGCGGGCTATTCATCTGGAGTGTGGTATATCCTAAAATAATTATTTACCTCAGTGTTGGTGAATAGTGGTGGATATTTACTGAGCCGCTTCGGCGAGTGGTATAAAGTGGTATACACAAAGCATCGCATGAAGGCCAGCGATAAAACATTATGGAAACCATGTTGATATTTCCCAAGCGAGTGCTAAGTAAAAATTACGCTGGATGGCGTGTGTATCCGTGACAACAGAGCGTGTGAAAATTGTGTGATTAGATTTCAACTTTCCACACAAACGTCAACAAATCGTCTGAAGACGTGAGAACTCTATCGTCATGCAATACGGGTAGCGCCGCATCAATTGTGCTTGGATGAGCGAAAGTGTGAAGCTCAATACGATTTTCAGATCGTAAAGCACAATTTGGGCAGTCCGTGGTGAGACTGTGATTAGTGTTATTTAAAACAGACGATGGAACACGTCGAATGTATCCCTGGCCGGCATAGTCTCCTTCGCAGCCGCCGGGTATTTCGTCACTTGTGACGTGACGAAATACCCGGCGGCTGCGAAGGAGACTATGGCCGGCACGGAATGGATCCATCGTGGCGCTCATCTAATATTCAAGAAAATGTATACTCGGAAGGAAACATTGCGAGTCCTTGTAGTAAATATGAAGCATTTACTTATAGCAGATAATAGATAATAACATTATAGTTAATATATACGTTATGGTGTTGGAATTAGGCAGTTCAGGAACAGCGCATTTACAATTTTATTACAGAGTTTCAGTTAACTCTTGACAACAAAATCAACAAAGATATTTATTGATGAGAAATTTACCGCGGCCTAAGGTGGTCTGGTACAGTTTCTCGAACACAATCCCAGTCCACAGAAGGGTAACAGGGTCGGCTAGGTCGCCCCCATTCGTACCAAAATTCAAAATCATCCACTTTCTCGTCTGTATCAGGAGTCCAACTGTTTCTATTAGAATCCCTATTACCTAATAAGAATATGTAGAACTAGTAAACGTTTTTAAATTGATATATATATATTCAAATTGTGGCGGATCGCCACGGACATGGGTGTGCCGCGGGGACCTCAAAACTCTGACCCTATCCCAGACCTAAAAGTACCGTTTACCATATCCTATCCCAGACTTGAAGTAAAAAATCTATACCCTATCCCAGACTTGAAGCAAAAAATATATACCTTATACCCTATCCCGCGGCACATACCCGGGCACGGACCTCTTCGCTTCTGTTCAGTGGTAATAGTAGTGTCCTACAGTAGGGGCAGTGATATGAATTCCCTGTCCTCGCAGTCACAAACCACTGTTCTACACACGTCTCGTGCGTATATCAATAGCAACAGGGAAGAGGCCTTGACAGCTCTGTCGTTGTAGTGTAGCAAATATAACATCAAGATGTTAAAAATGCTTGCAGGCGTTGTTCATTTCGCCTCCTATTTTGTCGACGAGTTTTCGGCATCCTGAAGCGCAATAAAGGGGGGGTCAGTAAAAGTTGTCACGACTGACTATTCCAGTCAAGTGACAACACAACGAAAGTAAAACTACTGACGATGATTAGATAAATAAAAATATCGTTTATAAAAGATACTAGCCTTGCAGCCCTATATGCATGGCATAGAGCTGAATTACACTAATATTTACAATCAATTGTGAGAATATATAAAAAAAATAAGAATACTAAAAAATTAAAAACGAATGTATACTCCTAACGCGCCTGTGCTATAAAAAAGATTTCTTGAAACGGTCTGTCTTACATTTAGGGATAGCTCTAGGCCTCATGTTCCTTAAATTATAGTGAGCTGACCTAACTAGAAGAAGATTTTTAAAAAGTCTATTATTACTGTTACCACTAATCGATTGAAAAATACTATAACATACATTTCCTCGGCGTTCAGCTAACGACGTAAATAATGCCAGCAATAGCGAGCCGATCGGAGTATGACGAACAATTAGGAAATATGATTCTAAGGCAATGCTTTTGAACATGCTCGATGGCGTTCGATAAGTATATGAGAAGAGAATGGTGGTAAACAGCGCAAGCATACTCTAGAACCGCACGTAGGCAGGACGTATAAAAAGTAAGCAAATCTGCAGTAGGAATTCGTGCGCGTTGTAGTAGCCTGAATTTCAGCCGTCTCCTCTGGTGTTTTACCAATTTATTGTTTTACCAATAAATTCGCTTAGCAGCCTTTGACATAATATGTTGCACGTGAGAATTTCATTTCAGGTCCTGACTAATAATTAGGCCTAATATCTTCATCATTATGTTCCGAAACAAGATCTATGTTATTTCCATTAAGTACTATACTGTCAATGGTTATCTTTGCTACTCTTTCCATATAATTTACCTGTGTTAAAGACCATCATCTTGTTAGCGTCGACCCAGGAGGCAATATCATCAACCTGAGATCGTAAGTTACTAACGTGGCCTTTAGGGACAATCTCTGTGAGTGTTCAGTGTTGCTTATAACTAAATCATTGATCATAAGGGAGTGTTCATTATTTATGGCTTGGGGAGGGGGGGTCGGCGTTTCAACTGCTTCTCTTGTTAAAACTTGTGATTCCTCTCTTAGTAATCGAAACAATCGTGACTACAAAATATCAACTTTCGGTCGCTTATTAATAGAAACATGTATTGCCTTCAACTGAGCAATCTTAAACGGGAGAATGAATGGCGATTTGTCTAGACAATTTACTTGTTATACTCCCAATGGCACCAGTGTTATTGATTACGCTATAGTTAGTGATACTATTTTTCCTCAGATAGAAGTTTTCACAGTCAACCCACCAATTTTCAACTCGTCTCATTCACCAATTTCATTCGCTCTTAAACTCGATATGTTAAGACTCGCAACAAACAAATACAAACTAAATGCGCTCAGTTCCATCTTCTTTTAGATGGGACACAACCTTTGAGGATAAATTCTCAACTACTCTTAAATCAAGACAAGTTGTTGATACATTTGAATCACTAAATTACTCCCTAACTAGTAACCCGATAACGATTTCCCGATAACATTTCAGTGGGACGCAGAATCCAAAGAAAGTTTTGTTTCAACTCTCAAATCCCAAGAAATCGTCAACAAATTTGAGTCTTTCGAAAATAATCTGGATGCTCTAAATCAAGATACAGAAATTTACGCACAAGAGTTTTCGAAGATCATTCTCTCAACAGCATTGGACTCACTAAGGTTTAGAAAACGTAAGAATAGTACTACTAAACCTAGAACAAGGCCTAACAAATGGTATGATAAGTCATGCTGGGAATTGAAGAAGGAGTTACTACTAGTTAGTAAGTTACTATTAAAGTCTCCAAACTGCCCTTATATAAGGGGTAAATTACATACGCTCAAAAAATCGTATAGGAAATTAGTAAAATTTAAGAAAGGTCGTTTTAAAGATGAGTTATTGATGAAAATTCAGACGCTGGAAACTAATAATCCAAAAGAGTATTGGAATTTGGTGAAAACTTTACGGTCCTTAGGGGACGAGTCCAAATCAAAAAATGCCCCAATAGAAACAGAAGAGTGGTATTCATACTTCAAAAACTTGAATAGCACCAAGCAGGATACTACTCATAATCCGCACGACGAGGGGATAAGCTTCTTTGCATCACATATGGAAACTTTTGCATCTCAGTATAATGAAATAATTGACAAACCATTTACTAGAGAGGAGTTATTGAAACTTAGTCGGAAATTAAAAAGTAATAAGTGCGCGGCACTAGACTCTATCAGCAACGAAATGTTAAAGTGTTGCATCGATATCTATCCGGATTCTTTAGTGAAGTTGTTTAATTTGATTTTCCGATCGAAACGTTTCCCTCGATGTTGGAATGATGGCTGTATCACTCCGATTTTTAAGTCTGGTGTTCTAGACGACCCAAACAATTATAGGGGAATTACAGTTAATAGTTGTGTTAGCAAGTTTTTTACTCTTGTACTAAATTCAAGACTTACTCTGTTTTTGGAAGAGAATGGTATAATTAAACCAAACCAAATAGGTTTTCGTAAATCTTTCAGAACAGCTGATCATATCTTCGTTCTCAAGACTATATTAGACTCATATTTTAATCAGGGCAAGAAAGTATTTGCGTGTTTCGTTGATTTTCGAAAAGCGTACGATTCCGTTTGGAGGAATGGTTTATTTTACAAGTTAATCAAGATTGGTGTTAGTAAATCACTATTATCTATAATCATGGATATGTACAGTCACATTAGAACCTGTGTCAAAACGGAGAAAGGCCTAACAGATTACTTTCCATCTTTTGTGGGTGTAAAACAAGGCTGTAATCTAAGTCCTAACCTGTTCAACATTTTCGTTAACGATATACCCGAGATTTTTTCAAGAGAATGTGAACCAGTGCTATTAGGAAATCAACAAGTGAATTGCCTCTTATATGCAGATGATCTGTTACTTTTATCAAATAGTGAAAACGGTCTACAAAATTGTCTGGATAATCTTTACTCTTACAGCCAAAAATGGAAATTGAGAGTAAATTTAAGTAAAACGAAAACTATGGTATTCAACAAGTCAGGACGTAATGTTGATCTTAGGTGTAAGTTTGAGAAAGACCATGTAGCTAATACTAGATCTTATACTTATCTTGGATCTTCCCTGACTCCTTCTGGCTCCTTTACTGCTAGTCAGTCAAGTTTGTACAATAAAGGAATAAGAGCCCTTTTCAGTCTTTTGAAAGTATTTCATCCCCGCTCTGGGATCCCAATGAAGATCTTTCTGAAGTTATATAACGCATTAGTTCGCCCTATTCTAATGTACAACTGCGAAATTTGGGGTGCTTATTGTAAGCAATATAACTCTTTTGCCCATTTTAAGGAAATGTTATTTCACTCCAACTTAATTGCTGAAAAGTTAAACCTTAAAATGTACAAAATCATTCTCGGAGTGAATGTTAAATCTACCAATTATGCAGTAAGATCAGAACTTGGAGTCTTACCTATTCATGTATCCATATACAAAACATTACTAAAGTATCTTTCTCATTTGCTTGATCATAGTGATAATCCTCTTTTAGTGGGGGCTCTTGAAACTTCTTGTATTTTAAACAAGAAAGGAACACGATGTTGGGTTAATGTTTTGTCTTACCTCCTAAAATTAGGGAATTCTGACTCCGTGAAGTCTGTAGCGAACCTGAAATTCAAGCCAATTCTCCAATTAGCTATAAAGAATATAGAACAGATTTATATGGAGGAATGGAACAAAGAGAAAACAGAAATCTATCATGGTTTAAAGAATTCCAAACTTGAATTGTTTGTTAAAGTTAAGGGCAACTATATACGTACGAGAAATACCTTTCTAAAATCAAAGACTTCGATGCCCGTAAAGCCGTAACAAAACTGCGTATCTCAGCGCATCTTTTTCCTATAGAACAGGGTAGATACGTACGACTGCCTAGAGATCAGAGAATTTGTACTTTATGTAATTCAGGAGAAGTGGGAAATGAGTTTCATTATTTATTTCAATGTAAGGATTACAATATGTTACAGACTAGAACGTCCTTTCTTGATAAACTCTATTCTATTAACCCACTTCTCTCCTCCTTTAGCCATACTACTTTGTTCTACTACATCTTATCTATGAAAGACGATAACTTAATACATGTTAGTGCCACATTTTTTTTAAATATTATAGAGTTATATACTACACAGATTAAGCCCTAAATCGTATATTTTCATTTTTATTTCCTTATTTTATTAGATATACACCAATGTAACTCATATGTTTTCAAGGTGCTATAATAAACATATATATCATCATTATCATATCATATCATATCATATATCAGTAACCAAAGCATTGACAGTATTGTACGTAAATTTATTAACATAATCATCAATGCGGCTAAAGTTTCGTTTCCTACCCGGAAAAACAAACAAAAACAATCATAGGAAGAAAAAGGTCAAACAACAAAAGTGGTATGATAAGTCATGTTGGGATCTAAAAAAGGAAATAAATCAAACTAGTAAATTGGTATTGCGCTACCCCACATGTCCAATAGTAACTCCACAGTCTTAAGAAGTCGTATATAAAAAAAGAAAAAAGAAAGAATAGCTTCAAGAACGACTTACTAACTAAAATCCAATCATCTAATCCTAAGGAATATTGGAAACTAGTTAAGTCACTACGATCATCTGCGCATCAAAATTCTCAAGAAATTAAATAAGCAAGAAATTAAAAAATAATAAAGCTTCGGGGTTGGACATTATTAATAATGAAATGATAAAATGCTGTTTAGTTGATACTGATCATCTATTTTGTAAGGCTTTTTAACAAAATGTTTGAATCTAGTCTCTTTCCTCAATGTTGGAACGATGGTTATATTTGTCCTATCTTTAAATCGGGAATCAAAGAAGACCCCAACAACTACCGAACCCTGCTAGCAGAGGTTCTTTTCTCTTACCTCTCTCCAGCTCCACTAACGAGGGAGCTGGAGAGAGGGTAAGAGAAAAGAACCTCTGCTAGCAGGGTTCAACTACCGTGGTATCACCATAAATAGTTGCTTAGGTAAATTTTCACGCTGGCACTAAACTCACGTTTAACGGACTATTTAGAAAGCAATAACATCATTAAACCAAATCAAATTGGCTTTCGTAAAGCTCATAGAACTTCTGACCATATATTCGTTGTTAAAACTATTGTAGACTCATATTTCAGAGAAGGTAAAAAAATATTCGTGTTTTGTTGATTTCAGAAAAGCTTACGACTCTGTATGGAGAAATCAGTGGCTTATTTCACAAGTTAATTGAACTCGGTATAAGTAAAAGGTTTTTAGCCATAATCATACATATGTACCAAAACATTAGATCTTGTGTCAAAACAACTGAAGGGCTAACCGATTACTTCGATTCTTTTGTTGGGTAAAACAAGGTTGCAATTTAAGCCCAAATCTTTTCAATATTTTTATTAACGACATACCTAATATATTCAGTCAAAATTGCGATCCAGTTAAGTTAGAAAATTTAAAACTTAATTGCCTTATATATGCAGATGACTTATTATTGTTATCAGACAGTGAAAAAGTTATGCAAAATTGTCTTAATTCTCTTTATCATTACTCAAAGAAATGGAAACTCAACTTAAATATCAAGAAAACTAAACTTATGGTCTTCAACAAATCAGGTCGTAAATTAGTTATCAACTGTACTTTTGGTAAAAACAAAGTTCCTATGACTACATCATATTCATACCTAGGAACAATCTTAACACCCTCAGGATCATTCAACGTAAACAATGAAAATTTATACAATAAAGGTTTAAGGGTAGTTTTCAGCATTTTTAAAGATCTCAATCCCCTATGTGGGACTTCTACAAAAATTATTTTAAAATTCTTCGACTCACTGGTTCGACCCGTCTTATTATATAATTGCGAAGTCTGGGGAGCATATTCACAAAAACATACTTCATTCTTCAAATTTAAAGATAACTTATTGCATACAAACTTTCTATGTGAAAAATTACACTCAAAAATGTGTAAGATAATTATTGGAGTAAACTCCAAGGCTACTAACTCAGCTGTAAGATCTGAACTTGGACGTTTTCCCTTACACATTCCCATTCATACCACAATAGTCAAATTCTTTTTTCATTTACTCAAACACAAAAATAATCCACTACTTAATAAAGCTCTACGAGTATCTAGTAAATGAAGCAATAATAACACATTCACATGGTTCACTACATTATCTCATTTATTAAAATTAGGAAACATTAACCCTAGTGAAATTACAAATGATCTTTACATCTTTTACATAAGAAATTTAAAAACAAATATGTAGATAAGTGGAACAATGAGAGAAACGACTTAATCAATGGCAAAGTGAAGTCAAAATTAGAATTATATTCAGTTATCAAGCACAATTATGGCTTCGAGGAACATTTTAATTTAATTACTGACTTCAGATTTCGAAGATCCATTACCCAGCCAAGAATTTCGGCACATCTATTCCCAATCGAAAGGGGGCGTTACAACAAAACCCCACGAGAAGATAGAAAATGTACTATCTGTAGTGATAATGAATTGGGTGATGAAATGCATTACCTTTTTCGCTGTAAACACCATAAATTGACACTAATTAGATCGGAATTTTTAAAAACCCTTTTTCGATACGAATCCGTCTTTCTCTTTGTTCGACTATACAAGCTTATTTTACTACATAATCTCAATGAAAGATCGGAATATTCATAAAATAAGTGGTACTTTTGTTAATCAATTGGTTGACTCTTTCAAAGCTATCACAGTATAACATAATAATGTCATCACATTGATCAAAACTATAACTTTATATTACTTCATTCAAGTAGTTCAAATCGTTCTTGTTATTTAATGCCGTTTGTTCCTTATTATTAGTATATATATAAAGGAAATGTTAAATATATATTTTTTCCCTTCGTTATATTATTATCATTATTATATGTTTTCAAATTTATTGGATGTTACTGATGTACAGTGTTGTTCCAAGGTACCAATAAATAAACATTGTATTGTCAAAGCAATTTGCTTTAAATGTTGTACATGTCCGATGATGATTAGCAATGAAAATGCTCAGCCCTTCTGACCTTTAAATTTCATGCCATTTAGATCAACCGGTCCGATCAAGCCAACATAGAAAGGCCCTTGTTTGAATATACTGTAGCAATTACGATCAAACAGTAATAATAATTTCACTGACCAAAGACGACTCCAGAGTACGTTAAATACTTCCCCTGGCAGGTGGAAATTCGGAAATATATGACTGAACTCTAATGACTGAATTCTAATTTGGATGAAAATCGGAATGCAGAAAAGAGCAATTGAAAAATCTAGCTTTCCAGCGAATCTGAAGCCCTGCCTCTCCGACAATTAGCGATCTCTTGGCCAATCATTCACCATCATAGTTTGACAGGCTGTGTGTACTCTTGAAACTATCTGTCAAAACTTCCCGCCGAGCTAATGCATGAGTCAACTTAAACCCCCACCCCCCCCAACCCGGGACAAGGTGGGAGAAACGTGGGGATTAGTAGGGGATTGGATGAAATAACCTGCCCCACACCCTGGGGCATTGGGGAGGTTTTGTTCATATGCTTGCCACAGATTGTCAAGATAGACATTCAAACTGTATTAATGCAGCTATATTTATACAGTATTTTTGTGAAATAATAGTCAACTTGTAGTGAAAATGTTGCCCCAGGGGGTGGGGTATTTGTCCTTTTTTGTGAAGGGGAGAAAACAAATCCCCACCTTGTCCCGGGTTGGGGGGGGTGGGGGTTTAAGTTGACTCATGCATAAGTTGTCGCATCCCGACTTTGCGAGGACTTCGATCTCGCTGACTCTTATGCATTTTTGGCCCTGTTTTTTTGTTCTTTTTTCTTCGTTGTCCAGGGGCATCCTGCTTGCTTTTTGGAATACATAAGGCAAAACAATAGCGTGAACAGTGGCTGTACGCAGGCTAGGCCAACAACCGATTGGATTATTGAATCGCAATAAACGTAAACACTCGTAGATGAATACTTTCCCGCACTTTCGTTACGGCTGAGAGATCCACTTGTCTTTTTCTTCGCCTCGGCGTAGATTTGCTCCCTTGGAGGAGCCGGCAATTTGGGCGGGTTGTTCGAAATCGGCGTCGGTGGGATTTTTAATTCCCACTGCCTGAAGTTTTCGTTTAATGATTCTTTTCCCTCGCTCGTCTTCGTATCCAGCCGAAATCTCTCTGGAATTCATCGATCGTATTCTTTTCTTTCGGTTTAAGTTGGCCTCACCGCTTCGTCTGCCCAGATTCTCTCACCACAGGTTTCGCGGCGAGAGTTTTCTGACTAGGCGTTCTCTCGCAGGGACCAGAATCGTATACCAAAGCAGACGAGACTAGAGTTGGACGTTCTTCATGCGCTTGTACCGTGCGGATCCTCCCGCACCAACCAACCAACTAAAGTTTACAATGCTCTTACACGCGTGTTCAAGCTTGCAAGTTATGCTTGGAAAACAAGTTATAAACCTGTTCTACCAGATATGTAGCTTCTTGACGTAACGTAAAATCGTACGCCCAAAAGTACCTCAAAACGAAATTTAACGTATTTTATAATTACGAAATTAACCAAGTTCAACGGTGTTACGTTCGTTTTAAGACAGTTAGGCCTAACTGTCCAAGAAGAAATATCTAGGTTAAAATCGAAAACAATTGAATTCAAGAAGGTAAAAGTTCGCTCTAGTCAATGACTAAAAACAAAATGACATGAGCTATTGGAGGAGCTTATTCCCTATTCGAGTGGACTTCCACAACTTGCACACGAAAAGTTCTGCTAAATCTGTACGTGTTATTAGAATATAACAACAGGATGCAAAATTACATTAAGATTAAGATTAATTGACTGCCAATAATTACAAAGCGTATTACCTCAGTTGGACGAGAGACTCACTGCCAGGTAAAATCAGTTAATGAGAGTAGAATTAAAAGAGAAAAGGAAAGCATGGAATACAAGGACAAAATCTTTCACCAATATACGTGTAAGGATAGTCCTACTGTCTTTAATCAGTAAAGCAAACCTAAAAGCCGTAAACGGTAAGAGTAATTATCAACAGTAACCAACTTAAACCAAAGGTACAACATGAATAGATACGAACAACACCTTAAGCAAACAATACGGCGAGTATTCCCATCTACCCTAAGTTGCCATATGATCCTTGTCATTTGTACCTCCATAAAATCCACTTTTCCTAAATACGTGCTTCCGCGCTAAGTCACATCGGCAATACATCAGAGTGCACGGCGCCAATAGCGTTGCGCACAGATGACGTCACAAAATGTAGACCCCCCGCCAAGACTCAGACAAATTTACCACTTTTCGCGTTAGAACTTACAAGAATTGACCAGCACTTCAGTTCGTCGTCTGACTATTCTACCAGAAATGACGGCTTTCCTGCAATATATTTCGAAAGAAAACCTGATGATTGTACTGTCGAACAGCTTAAACGTTGGCTAAAATACAGAGGATTGAAACAAAGCGACAAACGGCGATCTTATCAAGCGAGTTTCGAGTCTGGGGAGTGGGGGTGCAAAGATGGCGTGAAATACAGTGTTTGTATGGGAATCCGATGCCAAATAATTTCCGTCAAATCGAATTTCGGAAATATTCACTGTCTGCAAACTTAAGATACCAGGTAAGAGATTAACTGATCAAAATGTGAGGGATGTAGTTGTACTGGGAAGCGTGCAATCGTGGCATCGGATTCCCATACAAACACTGTATTTCGCGCCATGTTTCCCCGGCTCCTACAAGCCTAGAGTGGTCAGTGGAAATTATCTTGGACTGGCCTATTCGTTGCCGTAAACCACGTTTAATATATATAGTCAAGCTCTAACTGAATCCCAAACTTATCTTTTCCCATTGAATATCGTTGTAAGACTTCACCTAAACTTTGAAAAGTCAGGTTTTCCGTAAGAGATTCATCGGCGAATGCGAATATTGACTATATATTGTAGCCAGCAAGTAACTTAATATTTGAAATTCTTTAAAATTAAATTCATCGGAGACCAAAGCTAATGTAATGGGTGGAAAATAGATACCAACTGTGCAAGATTTTGAACAGACTAACAAAAGTACGAGCTAATCATTTATGGTTCGACAAAGCTTCACAGACAAATGTGCCCGGAATTATATTTTCTCTGTAATATTTCTCTGTACAAATGATATTTTTGTTTGCAAATTTATAGCTTTGTAAGAAAAAAAAAATTACCCTAAAATTAAGCAGTCTTGCTTTATATGTTGGTGTGCTCTTTCAAGCTATTATATTATGTTTTGCATTTGTCGAGTTTTCAAATTACCTGCAAGATACCCATTCCGTGCGACATTTCGAAAATAATTTTAAAACTTCATTTGTGTTCGTAAAATAAATCAAACCATTGTAGATGACGAACATGAGTCAGTTCGCTTCAAAACTTTACTTCAAATCCATAAATTCAAGTAAACTATGGTTGAACTGTAATTCCTTCTCGCTATGTTTACTGGCGGGTAGTGTATAGTTCAGACAAACTCCCCCTTGCATTTCAATGCACTTGTCTCGTTATTATTCTGTGTTTTTGAAGTCTCCTGTACAAACATTTATCCAACGCTGACATTTCTCACTGAGTTTTGGAACGGAAAAGCACTGAGAAAAGATGAGAAACTCTGCTAGCGGTTACCAATCGATGCTTCCATCTCTGAGAGGATATCTCTTTGAGCGATTTATGAAGGTTTTTATACATCTAGAGTAACTCTTATATATCCCCCAGCAACAGTTCTTGGTAGTTACCATTACTGATATGACTGGGAATCTTATTTCAGGTATTTCTTCTTTTTTTGATCGAAAAACCTATGAATCATGTCCTAACACGACTCTCAAAGTCACTGAAATACTGTAAACAGCCGCGTGTGTTTGTCCGAGTCATGCGGGGGGTCCAAAGGTCGGCTAATCTATATTTAGCCCGGCGGCGCAGCGCTATTATGACACAAACCCCACCATGTTGACTTTGCTTCCTTAAATTGTCTAATTAGGGGAAGATTTGATGCTTTCTTTCCTAATTCTGTCATATATTTTTAACTTTTTACCGTGGTTTCATTTTGCCATTAATATTTAATTTAAGGACCTATTTTCTTATAACGTTACTAACGAACCCTCGGGACTGGAATTACAAATCCATCAGAGAGTTAACTTTAAACTCTACTTCTCCTATTAATTATATTTTGAGTATATGTAATCTAGCTGTGAGCCGCTAGATCGCTAGGTTTGGCCGAACGTTAAATGACTGGCTACAGTTACAGTAGACTTGCTACAAGTCGACCTCTTTTCAGTTGTCTTTTCCTCTGAGAACGAGCGCGAAGCGCGAGCTGAAGCGAGCGACGAAGTCGCGAGATGACGACTTGTTTCACTTGTGAGGATTTGAATCTAATTAAATATTCTGGCGCGAAAGTTGATTGACATATGTGATATGCACGTGCGCGTCCGTTGCCCGGGAAGCTATATTTACAACCATTACTGAAACAAATGTCTCAATGGACTGGAAGCAGCTGGATCAGCTTCCACAAAATCGTTTTGTAGAGTTGCACTGACTCCAAAATCAAAGGGATCTATTTGTTTGCAATGTGGTTGTCACCACGCGAAAATATAACCTTTTTCCTCGTTCGTTTATGTTTGAAACTAGCAGTAGACGTCTGGCGTCCCAAACCTTTGCAATTCGTCGGCAAACTAATTATGTTTAACCTTGATGTTGAAAACCTTTGATATGTCTTCTACCGACGTGCAACTCAGATTATGCCAAGAGACAGTTGTTGTCTTGCATCTCTCATAATTCTGAGCGTCCAAAACTTGAACTTGAACCGACATTTATATGATTTAGCGCGTAGCGCGAAGGAAAATCTAGCTGAAAAGTTTCCAAACCTAAATCCCACTCGCTGAAACGTGAAGGCGGGACATGTCAAAGGTTGTCACAATCGCGGTTAAATTGCAGACAAGAGGCGAAAGTTATTTGACGGCTCTAATTTGCAAGAACCTCGACAGAATTCTTGAAATTTCCTGTGAACTCTGCCCAACTGGATCTGGGTTTTCATACTTATCGAACGTTATTTGCCGTTCTTGTTCGGAAAAGAATGTGACCTTATTGAAGAAAGTCGATAAAATAACTGAAAGTTTCAAGGCAGCTCAAGAAATAATTAGAAAACAGTCGTCAAGCGGTCATGACATCATGGCTAAATGCCCTATTTCTATTGGACAGCTTTGCTTACGTCACCGGTGGAAAAATCCACCGGTGAATTGGGCGCGAAACAGGTAGCAGAAGTCCCTTAAACCAGAGAAGTGAAAAAAAGTGAAAATCAACCAGAGAAGTGAAAATCTCGTTTTTAGAGAAGCGAATGTGGGAAATGAAAATCTCGTTTTAAGGGACTTTGAGAAAGTCTACAGTTACAGTAAAGTATTCTCAAACCAACCTCAAGTGCTAATAGTGACATTTGTGTCAGAAGAGGAATCTCCACAGTAATTGCCCTAGGGGCCAAGAATATTGATTACAGTTTATAATATAGATACGATAGTACGCGCGCTCTGATTGGCTAAGAAGCCATGTTTTATCAGAGTATATAACATGGTTAGCCGTGTTATATAGTTTTCAACTGGCGGTTTCCTTTCATCGCGCGCGTAAATCTATATTATAAAACAGATAAAGAAGCCTTAAATCCATGTTTTATACTATCATAAAACACTCTGGTCATTTGAGAACACTCTAGAAATGTTGAAAGCACGCGCCTTCGGCTTGTGCTTTAACATTTCTCTCATGTTCTCAAATGCCCATCGTGTTTTATGATAGTATAAAACATGGCTAAGGCTTCTTTATTTGTTAAATATATTAAGAAAACCATTGTTCCTTGGCTTTAATAACGCCAAGAATACGCTAAAAAGAGAAACGCCAAAGTTGTTTTTTTTTATCGCATAATTTAACAAGAGTGTCTGGTGTTATCCGTTGAGAATCTCACTTCCATGTACTGAGTTTCAAATCAAGAAAACACGTCAAACCGGTTTTGCTGGGCCATTGGTAAGCCAATGAAAATTACCGTTACATCCAGCACTCACGGTTGCGCCTGGTAATGAGTAGATTATCCAATTAGGGACGAGGTTCTAATTCTCTCTCTCGCCTCTTCGCCTTTTATTTCTTCAAGCCTCTGACATCCAGTTTATTCCACATCAAGTGAATAGTTGAATATTTAAATATAATTTTATTCGAGTGTTGCGTTATAGCGGTTTATATTTTGAATATGGTAATGTTGACGTCAAAGGAGTTATTTTATACTGTCATTTAATTCTCCTTGTGAATGACACTAATATCTGATTTCGACGAAATATTTGGTAAAATCACTTATATAAGCTTCAAACACAACTGTACATGGTTGTTGTAGAAAGGTAATTTTTGTCTAAAAAATTATGCCTTCTTTGACGTCAAACATTAGCATATTCAAAACATAAACTTTTAGGCCTCGTAGACAACACTGAAATAAAAAAATAATGTTCACTTATTTACGGCGGATTTCACATGAGTGTGGAAGTATAAGTAGGTAAAGTTCTTCCATGACGTTGTAACTTTGAAATTGGACTGGATTGAAGGAGAGGATCAACAGAAAAAATCCATGTGTTTCCGAGGATGTGTTAACGGTAAAACTTTTTCGTGAGACTCCGTGCAGCGGCGTTGCCAGACAGTTTCACGACAGGTATAACACGATGCAATGGTTTGCTTATAAAAAAACTAGTTCTGTTTTTATCCGAAACCCACATGGAGAAGTCTACGCTTTCAACATGTTTCTTTCTTCGGTTTTTTCCCTTAACCGAAATATAAACAATTAACTATTAACACGATTACGTATTTTAATATTTCGGCTTAATTAGAGAACCTAGCTGTTGTTCTTCTATCTTTCTTTCCTTCGTGAACTTAGTGAATATTTACTTAATAAATTGAAATGTTCATTCTTGTGCGAGTGTTTGTCATAGTAAAGTGAATGAAAGGAAACGCCCTGTATGGCCAGATAAAGCTTTTTTAACTGCACGCTTTAAGGCAAGCAGCTATGTTACATTTCTTCTTTATCTGTATGGAAACAATACAATTATCTGTGCTTTAAGATACCTTAATGGGCGAAGGTTCAAGGCTTTATGGAGCATAACTCGTCAACTTCAAGCGACTTGATGGTAAAATGCTCCTGTTTGTTGTCAAGCTACTGTAACTGGAGTATGTTTTTATTCACTCAAACCACAATAGTGCATGATAATATTATAGTCAAGCTCCCAAACCAGCTAGACTTATTATGAATTAATGATAAAGTTAGTGTTTATGTTTTGCCTGGTATTGTCTCTCCTTTGACCACACCTGTACTATAAACACAAGTATGTATTAACTATTTATTACATCTACCAAACAATAACATCCAACAGATGTCCGAATATCACTCAAGTTAATCGGTCCTATCTTTTGGACATTCTAGATATATCTTAAGACAAAGCTATGTTTAAGAGTTATTACTAGTAGAACAAATTAAGAGAAATAACAGATTGTTCTCTTTCAATTGATAATAAGTCTGTCCCTTATTCTTTCATTTTCGTTTTTCTCATCAATTGCAATACACTTTGCTGTAAACAGTGTGAAATAATCTTTAACGTGAGCTTAAAAAAATTACCCTGCTATCTGAGGTTTCACAGCAAATGTCAAACAGTGAAATACCACAGGCAAAATGCAGAGAAAAGATGAGAAACCTTTGTAAGCAAGCTAGGAAAAATATTCATGTTTTATTTCTCCTTTAATTTTTGGTTTAAACTACAGAATCCGATATTCCAACCATGTTATATGAAGTGCTGAGCGTAATGTCAGACACACAATACAAAATAACTTTTCCTTCTAAGCAAAGGAAATATATTCATGAGCACCTAGCTAATGCTAAAACCTGTTGCTTCTTCTAATTAATAATTAACAGAAAACAATTACAACTTATAAATTGGCAGTATTTGGAGAGTCCTGCTAAATTTGGCAATAATCTTTTCCAATAATTATGGTTGACCACCAATCGAAATACACTGCCTAAAATAATTAACTCATTTTAAAGGAATCAATATTCTTAATTTATATGTAATATGTACCCCACCAGTCTCATTTCCAAATGGGAAAGAAGACAAAAACAATCTAGCTGCTTTTGTTAGCTGATAAAACAAAGTATTCTTCAGTATCTTGTCCAAAAGCTTCTTACTTCCTAAGACCTTAATTAACTATGTTTATGTCCCCTGAAGAAATTCTGAGGTGTTTTGGTATTAGGAAATCGTAATTAATAGTAATTTGAGGGGTCGCAAATGTGTTAAATCCGGGTGATGCTGGCAGAGTACTCTGCAATCTTTTTCACGAAAATATGGCCTTTAACATAATTATTTCAACAGCACAACTGAGCAAATCCATTTATTTGTCCAGTGTGTTAATAAAGGCTCAGGAATTCATTTTAAGGGCGGGCTATGAGTTCAGGCTTTCAAAAGTAAAGTAAAGTAAACCAACTTTATTTAACGTCAGTACCTCATGACAGTCTGGTGAGACTGATAAACTTGAGGCCAATGGGAGACCTACGATTTTACGTCCTTATATCCAAGATGACGTGAAGGCCTTTGTGAAACAACTGCATATGATTAGACAGTACCTTCTCCTCAGTTATTTTAAGACCCCGAGTGTTGGTCCGGCTGGGGTTTGAACCCGCGACCTCCCGCTCAACAGACTGGAGCTTGTTACCACAGAGCTATAAACTTAGAGGCAGTTTCATTTATATATTAATAGTGCAAATTCTATTAGAAACATATTCAAAATGATGAACTTCACAAGGGGAGTTGATTACTGATCATAGATACAAACTGCTATTGTGGTGCACTGTGCTGCCATGCAGTTCACAATCACACATTTTCTGTAGAGTAAAAAAAAAACCACACAGATGACTATATCAGAGGTATAGCCAGAGGTAAGTTCCTGGGGTTCCGAAACCCCCTCCCCCTTTCCCTTAAGGAAAAACCCCTCCCCCTCCCATTTCCAAGCCTGAAGAAAATTAGAATAAATAAAAGAGAAAAAGAAAGAGTGAGTGGGTTTCTTACTCTCATAAAGCAGGAAATCCCATTTATATTAACAAGAGGCCCTGAGTGGCCTTAACTCGGGCCATCTATAGCATGTACTGCATGGAGTTCTAGCATAATATTGTGTCAACATGGTTTGTGCTAGAGTAGCCAGAGAATTGGTTCTCTACTGATGCTCTTGTCTGTCAAATGTCAATGTGCAAATGCCCCACGTATTCCGGGGGGGGGGGGGGGGGGTTTAGGTTAGGGTATGCCTGGGGGGGTGGGGGGGGGGGGGGGGGGTTGGAAATGATAGAGCCATAATACACACACAACACACACATACATACATGCTGTGCATGTACATTTCAGCCACAATTTCCCTCAATTCTGTAATTTAATATTACTTTCTTTTCAATATTATTGTTCCTTGAGGGTCGTTAGAATTACAAAAAAAACTTGGTATGGGTGTTGTTGATTGAAGTGCAATTGTTATTTGAGTAGTCTTCACGATATTGAGTCACTCAAATTTGATGCATTGTAATTATATCAGGTGCAGTACAACTATGAGAAATCAAGCAATTTAGAACAACAAATTCGACATAATGTTGCTATTCACTGTGAATAGTTAGGTAATGTCATTCTACATGTGAAATAAAGTCATCTATTTGTAATTCTCAATTATTAACAAACCAGTGGAGACGGCTGACATTCAGGCTAAATTCTCAATACAATATTTTCGATTGAGGTCATAAACTACAGACCACCATTTTCTAGTATTAGTGAGCTGCCACTGTGTTAGTGCTCATTTTCTACATCTTGAAGGAGACTGAAACTTATAATGGCAGGCCACAAATAAACATGCAATGTCCACTCTATTTATATCATTGGGGTCGCAGCAAGAGTAATTTTCATTCCCAAATAATTCGTAAAAGTACTCATACTCCTGATCATGACCGAGTGAAAGTGACAATGCTGACGTCAAGAACTGAGGAACAACAACAACAATTACATTTATTTTCTCATAAGATGATGGAAATGTATACGAGTAATAAAGCATAATAAGAAATACAAAGATGAGAAGGTAGGTCCTTAAGGTAACCTTAGGGTTATCTTAAGCAAGGACCACCTCAGATGGAAAACACTGAAACAAGATCTAGCTTGCATGGATATATAATGGTACCAAGAAAGGGGAAGGGAAAGGGAAAGAAAGAGTGCCACTTGCATGTAAGTATACTCTCAGTTCTGGACCAAATTTAGTTATGTTATAAACTTGCAATAATGATAAATACACTACTCTATACATAATGTCTCTATCAATTCCAAGCCCGCCCATGCTCCCCCCGGGCATTTGTGGAGATTTTGTCATTTTGGAATCAGAACGTTGCAAATGCCCCACCGTGGGGCCAGCTAAGTTATGCAAATGCCCCACCCCAGGGCAAGTATAGCGAACACGCCAAATTTCTTCACCGTTTCAAAGCCACATTTCACAGCTTTTCTTTATTAAACTTAAATGCAGTACTCACCTTCAAACACTTTCGTAAGTGCCCCCAAATCCCACAATCACTAGCGAGTTCCCAACAAACCGCAAACTTCACCCCGAAACTAGGAAATTCCTAACGTCATGTTCACGGATGACTTTTCCGCCGCCATGTTGATCGATGAAGCAAGCACGTGTTGATCAGTTGAGCAAAACAAAATCAAACACAGGGGAGGGGTGGGATATTTATTTGACAAATGCCCTGGGCCCAGGCTGACGAAAAACAAATGCCCCACCCCAGGGACAGATAGGTTGTCAAATGCCCCATCTTGCCCGGGGGGGGGGGGGGGGGGGGGGGGGAATGGGCGGGCTTGGAATTGATAGACATACTATCATTATGTCAGTTCTAAAAAAAAACATTAAATAATAATCAAATACAAAGTGGTACAGGCCAGATGTAACTGTAAATAGACCCGGGAAATAGAACAAAATAAAACCAGTGTCAATCGCCACAGATAAATATGCGATTTCCACATCAGAGTCATTAATCGTTCGTTTGAAAAAATCTTCATTTTTTATTACTTACTCATGATCAGTTTATACTCACTCACTGCATCCTGGATTTTCGTTCCCGAATTTATAAATATTAAAATACATGTGCATGGGGGCGAAACGACTGTAATTCTTTTAAAAGGCCCCTGTCAGTCAGAGAACTGAGAAATCTGGTCATTTCTACTACACTTTCGAGAGGTTAATAACAATAAATAACAACACAACGACAGTCAATTGGTATACGGGTTATCATGTTCAGATTAGCAGCTACTTACATTTAGAAGCTGTTGTCTTTATATATAGTCAGTGTTGTTAGGATCGCAGAGCGGACTAGCTGACAGTGACAGTCAGTGTCACGTCTCACGAGTGTATCTTAAAGCATGTCGCATAATATGTGATAAATTCCCGTCCAAAGCCCGTTAAACACCTCTCAGCTTTAAAAAAGACAAAAATCTTGGTATTGCACTTGAAGGAACCTTTGGTTTACACAAAAAAAAGCTGATAATAAACGTTTTGCTAAGTCAAAACTCCCACTCGCCGCCATCTTGAAAAAGTTCACTGTCACATGGTTGGCGCAACGTACGTGTCGCGTGACCAGTCGAAATCTGATTGGTTGGCAGCGCCAACCAGCAACACACACACAAAAAAAAATTAACACTTGCGAAACTTGACTCGGGGCCAGCCTACGCTGGCCAGAGTAATTAAGCTAAAGACCTGAGATTTTCAAATTGCCTGGATGTTCCTAGGAACAGCTCATGCATGCTTGCAGCACTGTACTGGTCACGTGTCTATGTCAAGTCAAGAGCGGTTAGGAATCCCTCTACTTCAAACTCTGGCTACTCTAAACTCAAGACATGCTGGAAATACAGTGATGCAATATTATTTCAAGGGATGAATGACATAAAAGCCAGAGCTATAACAGGGATCGGTTGACTCCCCACTTTGGAGAAAAACTCATTTGTTTTGGAAATGTTTTTTTATTTTCACAATTTTTTGGGAGCTAAAAATGGGCTTAAAAAACCTCATTTGCACTTGAAATTAAAAGCTAACACAAAATCAGCACTCAGTCATTACAGTACCTTCTTTAATCTTTCCAACCACCAGGTTTGTTTGTCCAATTAACACACATCAAATGACTGTGAACCACACCATGCTTACATTCTATTTCACTCTACACATTTTCCTGCACCCACCTCTCATTGCATACTAGGTAATTATATAACACAAATGTAACAGCGGTTCCCCACTCTGGGACTCCTGTAGGTTTTTGGCCCCTATGACCAAATACTGCTATTTTCACACAAGCGTTGAAGCCTTAAGGTTGCTACACATGAAGGGACAAGTCCCTGGGACAAGGCCCTCCTCGTCTGAAATAGGAAAAATATTGTCAATCAAACTGGTTTGAATTGAGGGGACAAGCCCCGGGACAAAATGACAAGATTTTTCCTAGTTCACATGAGGAGACTTGTCCCTGGGACTTGTCCCTTCGTGTGTACGCAATAAGGGACTTGTCCCTTCATGTGTGCTGACCTTTATGGTGACAAAAACACATCCTAATAGGTTTACCAAAAGGAGAAAAAGATCACCAACTGCAGAAATTCAGACATTTCAATGAATACTTTTTAGTGTCTCAAAGCAAAACACAACAGAAAACCCCAGTGAAATCCCCTTACAAAGCCTAAGTTAAAAGCAAGCCAAGTACTTTTCAACTGTACAGACTTATTATGATGTCTATTACAGTGACTTATTTGTCCAAAACCCTACACGAGAAGCAATACATACTGTCAATGGGCATGCAGAATTCTCCCAAATAGCATTGCGGGGAAAGCTTGAGCCCTTGGCTTAAAATGTCAGCAGTATTTAACTACTCCAGGCTAGCCAAACTTGAACTCAGAGGGGGGAGGGTTCAGTTAGCACTCAGGATTTCACCAATTGAGCCCAAACAAGACCAGTAGAACAGTGAAAGGGTTATATTAAAGCCGTGTAATGTTACTACAAGTCTCCACAAGCTAGCCTATGCAATGTTTATACATGTATACTTGTAAGATTACTATATATTCTTATTTTCTTCAAAAGGGATGTGAGAGAAATATCAGTAAATTCACATCTTTCAAGACCTCAACAACCTTTATTTATGATTTTTTTTAAATTAAAAATAACTATAGTCACAAAAAGTTAAATAAAATGCTATTGCATGGCAATAGATATATAAATGTAAACAAAACCTTTCTCATTGGAATGCCATTATAACCGAGGGACCAGAAAAATACATTTGTTATATTTAAGGACTTAGTATATCTGGATTTAATCCAAAGAAACTACAATGTACAGTAGTCATACTGTATTTTTGCCAGGCTGAAGTAAGTTTTTTTTATACCATGAACTTCATAAGAACTGGGTTCATTAGAATGGAGTTCCACTATAATCTATAGTCTTTGTTTGAATTTCTTATAAATTAAAACTTGACATGGGGAAAATTCGTTTTTGCAACTATTCATATTGGAATAGGGGAAATACTACTGACACTGTATACAACGTTCAAGCAACCAGATTGGTTTAAAATATATTTTGCATTAGCAATGTATCCTGGCTTTTGATAGCCTGAAATACAGCTGCCTCCTCAGCTCGTTCCAGGGTCCATGCAGGATCCATGCAGGGTCCATGCAGGGTCCATGGAAGGAGCTGCATGAGGCGGCTTTATTTTAGGCTAGGCTTTTGATTGACTAATACATTGATTGCATGCATAAGGAGAATTGACATTACTCATATTTCACATAAACAAATTATTTCATAGAAAGAAAAATATTTTAATAGAAAATATTCTATTTGTGTTACCACTTGAAATAGCTGTGGAAACAAAGGGCTTGTGTTTTTCAAAAACTATTTCTTGTTCTCCCAATTACTCCCCCTCACATTGATTAACACTAAAATAACAAAACCAAAAAAATACTTCTAAATAATTGATAGCCATACAAAAGGTAAGAAGATTTTTACTTGTTTATCAAATGTTTCTGGAATTCAAATTATAAGATGTTCTATACATATATATATATATATATATATATATATATATATATATATATATATATATATATATATAAAGTTAACTATGAAAAATACCTTAAAATATTGGTGATTGGCATCATGCATGTACATTTGTATAATTATATAGTCATATATTAACTTTATCAAATGTACTGTATTTATAGTTTCCTTGTTACTATTTTTACTATTGGTATAAATAATGTGAAAGGAAAATAGAAATAGCAGAAATAATATATATATCACTACATCCTAGCAAAGTCATCTATTTTTAAACAGCATAATATTATTGCAATATCATTAGCTTGAGAGGTGATGACATTTCATAATACCTTTGATGACTGTCCTATCTGACTTTTAAAATGCAACAATGAGTAAATGCATTAGGTTAACATTGAATTAATTCCAAAAAGTTATTTTTTTTTTAACTGCCATCTGGAGTGAGAGAGTATTATATATATAACCACTGTGAATTTGTCCTTCCCGATTAGACCATTATTAATAATCCAAAGCTGGAAACTGCATGACTGTATTGATCAAGAGCTGCTTGAATCTTTAATTTATCCAACAGCATAAAAAAATATTGTTTTGCCATCAAATTTTGAAGTTAATCACTTAATCATTTAATACAGTATTTCCAATTATAAATACACTTACTGGCATGGTGTGACCCTATTTTAAAATAATATAATTTGCATTTTCCCCAAACAGAGGTTTTCTAAGATGTAAAAAACAAGGAAAAATAATGATAATATATTAACCTTACAGTTAAAACACAATATATCTGACTTATAAAAGTTTAATTACGCAACACTGGTCGAGAAGTCGATCACTTAATCCTCTGTATGTGAGTGACCCTTCTATAGTTTTGGTTGTCATACTCCAAAACTGCTAAGATTATAACCTTATCGATTTGACAGCTCAGGATTGCTGCGAGTAGTAACAAGTCAGCACTACTATACTACCATTGAATGCGAAGAGGTCAATGCAATTCATTATAAATTTAGAAATATTTACATCTACGTATAGCGTACATTGTACATATTCCAGTTGACTCTATAAATAGCCAATATCTACAATAAAATTGTTCAAACGTGAAGAAAAACATTCCTACTTGATCTGTTTACAAAAGCTATAGGAACTTAGTTATTTTTAATTACTTATAGTTAGTGTAGACTGTCGGTTATTTTTCTGGTGGGTCCCAATATGATTTATAAACGCCAAATTTATTTATAATAATGCTTAGAATTTTCCTCATTTTCGAGTCAAATATTTTATGCTTCGCTGCAAGAACAAATTCTGTCGATATGACTGAACAATGATAGTCGGATATGTCTCTTTCGTAAAGATGACCTTTATGCCTTGTGGTGTTTATCGGGGGTAGAAGCAGAATATTGAATATTGAATATCGTGGTTGAAAACTGAGGAATATTGAATATTTGCCTGAAAAATATACTGAATACGGAATATTTCAATGAAAATTAAAAGAATAAGGAATATCCAAAAATATTTAGTAGGGAATGGGAATATTTACCTCAGGAGAGCAGAGGAATACGGAATTTTTAGAGTGAAAATATTCCGCTTCTACCCCCGATGTTTAGACCTTTATAGACGATGTAGTTTTCAAGATCGTGCGTGGTTGCACGGGTTTATTTAATACAACCAAATTGGCATGAGTATCGTCACAACTCAGTGACATCGAGATATTCAACATTACCCACCTGTAACGAACTCGAGGAAGCATTTCTCCTTTGATTTCGCTGTCCAAGTTTAGCAGTACTCCGACTACCAGCCGAGCAAGGGTATTTGCCGCCTTCCCAGTACAGCCCCAGGTGCCGTGTATACGTATACGTGTGATGTGTTGATGTTGATAACCGGTCAAATACTGACCTGGGCCAGGCCTTTCATGCACCACAGGAATCCCAAATGAAATGAAAGGCACAGCCCACTTTCAGAAATACAAGCAGCTCCTTGAGCAAAGCGTTATGAAGCAAACTCTTGTCTTAGGGTTTTACTTATTTTTATTTATTTCTCGTTATTTTAGAGAAACCTACTTCACTAGATCTGCTGAACTATGGAATAATCAGTCCGCAACACATTTTATTAAAATAACGCTCTTGCACTTTCAAGTACAAGCAGTACAATGATGACTTATGTGTAAAGCAAGGCTAGCTACATCGCCCTCCCGACCCAGGGGAGGGGAGGGAGGTATTTATGTGATAAATGGGTAGGTATGTGTAGGTATGAGGTTCAAACCCTGATCCTATTTTACACAAAAAGAGAGCTCCAAAACCCTGATTGCCCGACCCTGACAGTAGCCTAAATTAGGCTCAAATCCTGACCCTGACTGCCCAAATTAGGTCCAAACTCTGACCCACCCCCGCCGCACATATTTATTACGTCATGGGGGTTTGATTTCAATTGGGACGCAAGTCCTGTTTCTTTCCTCTGCAACAACTTGTCATTAATCGTCTTTGTTATTAATTGTTCTTTTTGTCCTATGACTGAATTTGTATGCTTCTTAAAAGTTTTGTAATTGTCCACGTTTTCATGTGACCAATTCAATCAATATTTCCGGTGGATAACGCTATCACCGGATAAATCCCTATCCAGTAGTGGATAAAATAAGCTAGTAGTTTGATTAACTCTTATCTACGGATCTTATATACGGATACGGAACCGGTTTGTGATCTTCTAATATCGTATTTGCTAATCTCTGCACTTATATCAGATGTTTGGGGGAAATGACAGATTACCAGAATTAAAGTTTTCATTGCCCTTTGGCTTTAACCCATTGGTGCCGGCCGTCACAAATATGTGATGATATGAAGCATATATCTGAAAAATTATTGCATCAAATCTAGACATGCTGGAAATACGATGTTGCGATATTATTTCCAGGGATGAATGACTTTAAAGCCAGAGCTATAACAGGGATCGCTTGACTCTCCCACTTTGGAGAAAAACTCATTTGTTTTGGAGATCGTTTTTCGTTTCTTCGATTTTCGCAAATTTCGAGGAGCTGAAAATCGGCTCAAAAAACTGTTCCTTCTCATTCGCACTTGAAATCAAAAGCAAACACAAAATCAGCATTCAAGCATTACAGTACCTTCCTTAATCTTTCCAACCACCAGATTTGTTTGCACAAAACACGCCAAGCGACTGTCAACCACACTATCTTTACACTGCATTTCACCAGGAGCCCATTACCAGGAGCGTCCATCTCCCTTACTAGAGGGTCTGAATGGGGTTAGCTGACTACTGACAAACGGCCTTAAAAATAACTGACAACTGACAAATAACGATTTTTTTACTGACAACTGACAACCGAAAAATAATTGACAACTGACAAATTTGGTTTTTGTGGGTCAAACATTGTAAATGTTCTCTAGTAATGATTAACTAGGGCTAACTGACAACTGACATGTAGACCCCCCCCCCCCCCCCCCCCCCCCCCTCAATTCAGGCCCTCTTACTAGGTCTGTGAGTCAGCGCATGACCGGATTGAGCTATATTTACAACAGATCTCACGGGAGTTCACGTGCCCACACTTTGGGAATCCAATCAAACCATAGTCAGGACAATGCAGCGTTAGTAAAATCACCTCAAAGAACAATAGATCATTCTTAATCTTGATAATTACGGCAAGCATATGCACGTTCGCAGCAGAGTCAGAAGGCAGTTACCCGAGAAACATGTTCTAAAAATAGCTCAAACCGGTCATAGGCTCACTCACGGGTATAGTATATATGCACGCTCCTGGTTTCACTCGACCACATTTTCCTGCCCGCCTCCAATTGCATGCTGGGTAATCAAGGAAAAAATCACAAGGGCTCCCCTCCCTCTGGGACTCCTGTACAACCAAGAGCGGTGATTTGGACCTAAGCCGTTGCTGAAAAGTGTCAAAAACACTTTACAGCAGGGGAAAAAGATCACCAACTGCAGAATTTCAAGGATTTCATTGAAGAATTTTTTGATGTGGCTTAAAGCACAAACACAACAGAAAAACCCAGTGAAATCCCCTCACAAAGCCTATAGCTACTAAAAGCAAACCAAGTACTTTTCAGCCGTTCTCAGACTCAATGATGTCCTCTAGCTCTCACTGAGTTACAATGGCTTTTTTGTCCAAAATTAGAGCACATTTCATTGGAAACCCTATAGAAGAAGCAATACCTACAACCTTCGCCATTTAAGTACGGACCGCCCGACAAAAAAAGGCTATTCAGAACACTGAACGAACTCCTCCGACACATCGCGGGCATTTTTTATGACTTCGCTTGTCCCCCCTCCCCCTTCACAACATTGAAATGGGGGAGGGGGGTTGTGTTAAAAATGGTCGTAAATTGCTGAAACGGTCCGACTTAAATGGCAAGGGTTGTACCGTCGACGAGTCCGCCGAATCCTCCCTAATAGCATTGTGGGGAATGTTTGAGCCCTTGGCTTAAAAAGTCAGCAGTATTTAACTATCCCAGGCTACCCAATCTTGAACTGAGGGGGGAGGGTTGAGTTAGCACACTGGATTTCACCAATTGAGCTCAAACACGTTCAGGCACCAAAGGGTTAATAGCTTAATAATGCATCGGCATCGGATTTCTCTTCACGCTTTTAACTGAAATCTTTGAATCATCTTTCCTGATTCATTTTTCTCACTTTCTTTTGTAACTCTCCACTTACAACCCCTATCCCCTCCTCAGTCCTTCTCCCCTCCCCACTGAGCTACATGGCGTCGTGTCCCACGACTACGTACGGAAGCCGAGGAGAGTCAGACTTCTGATTGATATCACAGTAGATTCACTAATATAATAGCTCTATCTATCAATACTGAATTATTCTTCCAAACCTGCCCACTCCACCTTGACCATAGATTTTTGAGTCTATAAGCCAATCAGAGCGCTCGCACTATCTGGGTTATATTATAAATATAACAACGGTTTGTAATGCAATAATATTTTATTAGTGCTATAATCCAATCACAGGCAGCCCAAGCTCTAAATATCTAGCTAATACTTACAGCGTTTGAGTGGGAATTTCAACGAGCTAGAAATACGAAAGAATTAATGAATAAAATGCCTTACCTTGCTTCCATGGTGTATTACTTGCTGTCTGTGTGGTAACAGGGTTGATATGAAGCGATTTTAGCGAGTTTTCATTTCCTCTTATCAACCCTGTTACCACACAGACAGCAAGTAATACACCATGGAAGCAAGGTAAGGCATTTTATTCATTAATTCTTTCGTATTTCTATAGCTCGTTGAAATTCCCATACAAACGCTGTAAGTATTAGCTAGATATTTAGCGCTCGGGCCGCCTGTGATCCAATATATCATCTACTGTACAAGGATACAAGGAGCTAATAAAAGTATATGTATCTGGATTAACGTTTTCTTTGCCCTTTGGCTTAGCTTAATGCATTGGCATCGTGTTTCGCTCTTTGAATAATCCTTCGAATTCCTGATTCATCTTTCTCACTTTAATTTCTTTCGTAACTCTCCACTTACAACCCATTCAATCCTCCCCCTCCAAAAATATGTAGCTACCACCCTGAATTGAAAGTTTCAAGTCTCGTTTGCAAAATTGCATTTATGGGAAATCAGTCATTTGCATCTTAATATTCGTCTTTATTTGTTCTGCATTTAGCTGACCGTCAATCAAATGCGGAGTTTAATTATGTTTTTCAAAACTCCGCGTTTGATTGGCTATATCTACCCTGGTAATGAGCGTCCAATCGCCCATACTACGTCCACACCGCGGCAAAACGTTACGCGCATGCGTATTTGCTATTTCTTGTCGGAGCGCGGCCGCCCCCAGTTTCCCGCGAAAACTGAAATGAAACAACAGGCACATACCCGTGATTTTAAAATTTCTGCTTAAAAGTATCCATTTGCCCATTTGTGAACTGTTTTGTCAAAAAAATAAGAAAACTACTTAAAAGCTAAGCCTAAGACTTTAACAGGTTGAAGTTTTCTTAATTTGTAATTCACTGTGAGTTTACTAAGTTATACAATTATTTACTAAAAAAGTTGAAACCCTCGGTAATTTGTATTTGATAGCAGAGCCTTCGTTCTTTTGGCCAGGGTAGCATACCGTTTTGCCGCGGTGTGTACTACGTCTATGATGCAGCTTCCATCTATGATGCAGCGTTTTTATAGACCATGTTGTTTTATTCCCGCGGGTTAGATTTTCTCTAGCCAATCACAAGCGTTTGCGTAATTTCATTTTTTTAATGACGTTGAGAAAATGAGAATAACCCGGTCTGGGAAAAATACAGCGAATTCCTGGAGGCTGGAGGAAAAGAGACTGGGTACGAGGTTGGCCAGTGTTGTCGCTCCATTTTAACTGTATTTATATTTGTATGTATATATACATCGCGCAGAATTATCTTTGTTTCATGGACATATTCAAATGAGCTGCCCTTACACAATAGACCGTGAAAAACGATTTTTGATTGGTCCAAGCAGTCACGTGTAGTTATTTTACGTCACTTCAACGCAAAGTCAAACCTGTCAATCTCACGTTGATTGATAGGTAAAACTTGTACACAAATTATCCAGAGAGTTATCAATAAAAGTAACATGCAGAAGTATTAATTAGAACCAACTCTAAGTATCATTACTTACTGTAATCCACATAAAAGCTTATCGACCGTGAATTTCATTTTGATGTGAACTTTCAATCTTAAAGCATGTGGAATCTGTGTTCAAACTTGTTTGTGATGCGATTTGAACGTAATCGTTTGATTTGATAACCCTCGCGGTTTTATGTTATGCTCCTCCACATGTTATATGGAAATAGAAAACTTGAACCTTGAAGTAGCCGTTTCAGAATTCAACACCCGTGAGTTGAACAGTAGCAGCCGTGACCGTTTTATCAGTATCTTGACTTTTTTACAACACCAGAAACCTTAAATGACACCTCCCTTGAAAGCTTGAATCATGGGAAATCTGTTTTCAAACTTGTTTGCGATGCGATTTGAACGTAATTGTGAGATATTTTCATTTTAACGGAAGCCGCCTAGCCTTCTGTAGCAAAAAGGCTGCCGGCAAAGCCAAAGGACAAGGGCACCCAACGAGTACTTTTTGAAATTCGTTTGAAACCAGTTGTCTGCAGCTTATCTAGCCATTTTAAGGCGCCTACTATGTCTTTTGACGTATTCTAGAAAGCTATTAGCTGTTCGGATTTTCTAGGTGGAAATCGCGTCAACCGAAAATACTATGGCAAAATATTCCCGGCCTTCGAATTTGTTAGTAGTCTAGAACATAACAAGAATTTTCTAGCACAAGTAACTGCATGTTGCAAATTTTTGTGGAGGTACGAATTTTTTAGGGATTCTTTTTTCCTGTTCTGACTATTGATCAGACGAATTGGGACGTACGAATATTTTAGGGGAAACCTTTTAGTCTCCCTTTTCTTATATAATTTTCTAGGGATTAAAAACAAATTTTCTAGCCAGTGTTTCAGAAAACAATTTTCTAGGAGACAATTTTTTCAAATCCGAAAGTTTTAGGCTAACTTACTCTCCCGAACAGCTTTTTAACCGAAAACTTCGTTGGGTGCCCTTGAAAGGAGGCCGCGTTAGAGCTTTTTTACACTCGTGCGTTCAACAGACCTCTTAGAGCGAGAACAAGTTTCGGTAAGAACGCTAAGTTAAACAATCGGCGCTCAATTCAAATATTGGAGTAAGAACAAGTTTCAGTGCCCCACAGTGAAACAATCGGCACTCACTTCAAAACTATTGGTGTAAAATCAAGTTTCGGTAAGAACGCTAAGTTAAACAATCGGCGCTCAATTCAAAACTCTCGGTGAAAGAATAAGTTTCGGTAAGAACGATCTTTGTGAAACAACTGCAAATGGTTAGACCTTCACGTCTTCTCGGATAAGTACGTAAAATCGTAGGACTAGTGCATCTGACACTTAAATAAAGTTACTTACTTTATTTTAACGCTAACAGAACGCTAAGTTAAACAAACGGCGCTCAATTCAAAACTCTTGGTGAAAAAATCAGTTTCGGTAAGAACGCCAACAGAACGCTAAGTTAAACATTCGGCGCTCAATTCGAAATTGTTGGTGAAAGAATCAGTTTCTGTAAGAACGCTAACAGAACGCTAAGTTAAACAATCGGCGCTCAATTCAAAACTCTTGGTGAAAAAAAATCAGTTTCGGTAAGAACGATCTTTGTGAAACAACTGCAAATGGTTAGACGTTCACGTCTTCTCGGATAAGGACGTAAAATCGTAGGACTAGTGTCCCCAATTAGTTGCAAAGCTATATACATCTGACACTTAAATAAAGTTACTTACTTTATTTTAACGCTAACAGAACGCTAAGTTAAACAAACGGCGCTCAATACGAAACTCTTGGTAGAAGAATCAGTTTCGGTAAGAATGCACAGTGAAACAATCGGCGGCGCTCAATTCAAAACTCTGTTGTTTGATTAAACTGACTCGGCCAAGCGCTTCTAGTACAACTTAATAAAAGCTTTACCGTCCCACAACAGACTCTGTAAAGGTTTAATAATCCAAGGGAGTCAGTTATTCTTGAAGAACACAGTCGGCTGTTGGTTGATTATACTGATCGACTCGGGGCTAAACTACAGAATACAGGGCCACTTACCAAGGTCTACCCCAGAGCCACTGGCTCGGTGGCTCGGTGGCTCGGTAGTCATGATTATAATTAATATGCAAGTTACCTGTGGTATATATTGTTAGTGGCTCGGTGGCTCGGTAGTCGCATTAGGTTAGGGTTTAGGGTTAGGTTAGGTTAGGGTTTAGGTTAGGGTTAGGTCATTGAATATTCATTTAACGGCACGACTACCGAGCCACCGAGCCACCGAGCCACTAAAAATATACACTCCAGGGTCATTGAATATTCATAAACGACTACCGAGCCACCGAGCCCGGGGGGGTGACTCCCATATAAAATGGGTAGGGATGCTCGTCGGACATTTTCGATTTGACCCCTAAGAGGTACTAAAATGGGCGTGGCTCAAGCTTATTTTGACCCCTAAAAGATAATAAAAATGTAAATCGATAACAGCTTTTTTGTTCAATTGACACCCGACCCCTAAAAGGTACCGCTTTACATAGAAATGTCTGTGTTTGATGGTGGATACCCTAAGTGGTACCAAACTCCTGATTTTGACCCCTAAAAGGTACGACGAGCATCCATGTACCCCTCACATAAGGGAGTCCCCCCCCCCCCCGGGCCACCGAGCCACTAAAAATATGCACTCCAGGGTCATTGAATATTCATTTAACGGCACGACTACCGAGCCACCGAGCCACTAAAAATATACACTCCAGGGTCATTGAATATTCATTAATGATACTTCGTTCTTTTAAAGACGATGATATAGACTACCGAGCCGAAATCATTGAATATTCGTTAATGATATTTCGTTCTTTTAAAGACGAATAGACTACCGAGCCACCGAGCCACCGAACGAAATAGATGGAGCTTCAAAAGTGGCCCTGCATTCTGTAGTTGCTCCAAGCGCTTCTAGTTCAACTTAAAAAATGTTTACCTACATTGCACCAAGCTTTGGTATGAAGTATATTTATTATCTAAAGAAGCATTTGCAGCCTATAAATCGAGGACAGTTTATGTATAAGTGAAACAAAACCGCATTTTAGTGGAAGAGGTCGGCTGATTTTGCTCCATTCTCTTGAAATCAGATCGAAAATTTTGAACTTATCGCGCGCTTCAATGATCACAGAATGTGCAAATTAGGTAATTAGACAATAGAGTGTCCAGTCATTCTGCGCGATGCATGCCTTCACATATACTGCACCAACAACGCTGAGTCATTATTAGAAATGAAAATTTACCCCCTCCCCCCTAAGCTGCATCTTTACACAATCATTTATTATGTCCATTACCGCCAAAATTCGCTTGAATTGCATCAGAAGTTACATATAGCTTTGTCTCCGCTTCAGTGTCTCATACACTTCAATACATTGTCAGTCAAAATAAAAAGCCATACTTTTACGATACAAAAAGTAACAGTTACATTCCAAAATAATGATGCCCGTGTACTACCCCCATAGTAGTCCGATTATGGTCGATTATCATCAGGAAGATACGGTGGCCCACATATGCCATGACAAAACTCTTTTATGCCATGACAAAACTCTTTTATGCCATGACAAAACTCTTTTATGCCATGACAAAACTCTTTTATGCCATGACAAAACTCTTTTATGCCATGACAAAACTCTTTTATGCCATGACAAAACTCTTTTATGCCATGACAAAACTCTTTTATGCCATGACAAAACTCTTTTATGCCATGACAAAACTCTTTTATGCCATGACAAAACTCTTTTATGCCATGACAAAACTCTTTTATGCCATGACAAAACTCTTTTATGCCATGACAAAACTCTTTTATGCCATGACAAAACTCTTTTATGCCATGACAAAACTCTTTTATGCCATGACAAAACTCTTTTATGCCATGACAAAACTCTTTTATGCCATGACAAAACTCTTTAACCTTTCGTACCCAGTCCTTATCGAATTTGTTTACTGCGCCTGCGCGCCTGATCGGCAGCGTGTCCAGCAGCGTTAATTATTATTTTCATTCCAGCATGGCGAAGTATGGAAGGTGCCTATTTAAAGGCACGTGCGAGTTAAATTGCCAGGTGTTTGTTGCTGATCCTGCTGACTCCTATGTATCCCCTGATGTTTGTGTTGCTTGTGAGCATCACGCTGCCTTCCACGAGCAAGGTCAATCAAGCTTCGTAAAAGCAAGCCTTTTGCCACCAACTTCTAGTTCTAATCAGTCTGTAAGTGGAGAAACTGATAAAACATCGTCGTGGGTTACCGGTGCATTTGGGAAGAGCAAAAGTTTCAAGGAGTGGAAAGAGGGAAAGACCTCTAGTGCTTTCCGTAAGAAATCAAGTTTGAAAAAGAAGATTGAGCCTGAACACGTGACAATCAATATTGGTCTCATGACATTTGACACGAGAAGCATGACTTTGAAGCCAAAGTGGGGCAAGCGATTGCCCCTAAAAACTGTATCAAATGCAACATGTAGTGAGATTCTCAAGAATGGCTTGGCAAAGTGGAAGGCTTTTAGAAAAGACTACATCACTGAAGAGCAGAGTTACATGCTTTTGTTTGAAGACGGCAGTGAAGCAAGATTTTTGCCTGGTCATACAAAGGAATTTTTCTCCTTATCACGTTACAAGGAGGAATTAGGTCGTGACTATCGCCGAATAATCCTTTACCTTTGTTCAGAAGAGGATTTTGATTACAATCACCGCTGTAATATTCTTGGCTTAGTTGCTGTTTCAGATTCCTCAAGTGGGGAGGAAGAAGCTGCCACTAAGAGCAAAAAGAGTAAGGTTGATGAACTAGAGAGCACAGCACATGAACTTCCCAGCAATAGTGAAGCTGGTGCATCAAATGCCACTGTGCCCGGCCTGGCAGACAGAGCTGAGACAATCACAACTAAAACCTGTAACCCGAGAGGTACTACATGTGCCTATGAAGGCTATGATATCCCAGATGAATTTCTTTGGGGTGAGTTTGATGACATAGATGAAAGTGAGCTGATTAGAGCTGCTACTGCACGTAGCTTAGAGGAACAGAACAATACAGCAGAAGAGATTGAGCTACAAGAGCTTATTGCTGAATTTAAGAAAGTAACTGCAAAACGAGAGCATTGTACTATTGTAATATTGAGAAAGAAACTATTACAAACATGTATGAAGGGTATACAAGACCAAAACTTTGATTTCACCAAAGAACCATGTCTGGTCTTCAGTGGAGAAGACTGTGCAGACCTTGGAGGCCCACGCAGAGAGTTTTTCAGACTACTGATGCAAGCTGTATGCAAAGACCTGGGAGTATTTGAAGGCTCTGAAAATAATCTTGTCTTTAGCCATAATCACTTGGTTATTGTCAACAGAAAACCATTCATAGCTGGTCAGTTTACTGCTTGGAGCATACTACATGGTGGCCCAGGGCCTCAATGTTTGGCAGAAGATGTCTTCTACCTGATGTTAGATTTGCATGACGAAGTCCTTGCATCACGTGCTGCTTTAATCATTGCAGATGAAGGAACTGCAAAGCTGGCAAAAACATTGTTGGAAATCAGCACTGAGGAAGAGTATAAGGAATTTAAGAGAGTAAATTCCAACTGCTTACTAGATCAAGGAATTTCATTGCATGGAGCAGGAGAAAAAGATGTGCTGCTCATGCAAGTCATTAAACAAGCTCTTTTATACAGGTAAACTATTATAAATAAAATAGTTAGTGTATTATAATTTAGATTCAGTACAAATAACAATAAACTCTATTTTATTAAGGTGTCACCTACATTATACACTTATTGGATTCATCAGAATCAAATATGGCAAAATATTTAAGTCAAGACTTTGATATTGGGCAAAACTGAAAGTTGAGTCCAGTTCAAGTTTATTTGCAAAATACATATATAATACATTTTAGGTGGAATTTATAAATAAAAGGACATAATAATAGTAATTAAAAGTGAGAAAAGAAAAGTTACTTTATTTATATAAGCAGTGTGCACTGAGTAGCCAAAGTAGCATAAGCTTTCAAGTTGGCTACTGTTTACATGTAGTTTGGTCATTTAAAGGGGAACTGAACCCTAAAATCAACCCAACGTCTTTACAAAGATGTATTCTAAAGACATAAGTTGTGCTATTTTATTTTTCTGTGTTGCGCGTCTATGAGGAGAAAATTAGTCTCCAAGTTCGATTTTCCGCTGAAAAATCTATTGTGTGGCGGCTCAATTCAGTGCAAATTTCCCCATAACGTATGTTACACATACCAAGGAAGAACGATCACACCTCCAGCACAAAGAAAACACAATGGTCTGCAATTAGAAGCCATTAGTCCTGCTATTCAATGTCGGGGACAGCATCGCAAAACTAATTTATTCCCCATATACTACGTCACAAATTAAGAGACTCGAGCCATCTGTACATACCGGAGGCTGTGAGTTTTTCGGAGTTTTTCGGATTTTCTTTTCCTATAGATGCGCAACACAGAAAAATTAAATAGCAGAACCTATTTATTATGAATATATGTTTGTATAGACATTGGGTTGATTTTAGGGTTCAGTTCCCTTTTAATAGAAAAGAAGAAGATCAAAGTTTGGAAACACTATGTGATGAAGTTTATGAGAAGAAAAACAAATATATATATATACAGTCAATTGCAGCAACGTTTTCCTACAATATATACATATCATCTGTAAGTACAAGTCGTATTCAATGCTAATAAAATATACATGACATTATGGGGTGTCTTCGAAAATATATGTTTCAATAGGCCTGACCCAAGAGGTATCTGAAGAATGCATTTCAGATGTGATCGCACAATGGGAAAAATATATATAATATATATTTGTAGATTAAATACCTAATGTATGCCAATTAATATATATTTATATTTCACAATGTGTAATAATGTTGAACAAGCTACATTTGTACTTTGGTTTTGTTTGTTTAGAGTAAGTGACACTCCTGTGAAAACTGTCACCATGCAGTGTGAATAGCTAGTTGCCATGGCAAGTAAAATGGTTGTAGCTTAGAACACTTACACGTCGAGACATAATGTGGCAGGCCTTAAAACACAATTACTCAATGTTGCAAGGTGCGTCATTGTACTTTCTTCATGTAAGAGTTGTTAAAATTGTACATTGTATTTATAGGGTGAAGCCCTCAATTGACCTTTTCCTTGCTGGAATGGATGCGGTTGGTCAATTTTTTACAAAATATGTGAGAAGAAACCCAAAGGCATTCCTCCAGCTGTTCATTGACATTCCAGCACCTTTGACTGTGCAGCAATTGAAGGGACTCTACGTTATAAAGTGGTCTGAGGAGGGTTCTAACAAACATGATGAGGAAGAAGATACAATATACTGCTGGGAGCAATTTATTAAGCAGGTGATTGTTGAAATATGAGCTCTATAGTCCCTATTCCAATATGGCTGCATGCTCTAATTTGCATAATGCAAAAAAACGTAGGATACATTAGGTGAAGTGAATGCCACCTATATCAATGCATACCATAGTAAGTAATACTGGGCATATTGGAAGCTTGGCCATGGTATTTCATAATTTGCTGCAAAGTTATAATATAGACATTTAAATACAGGGAAAATCACAATATCAAGGCTAGTTAGGCTTAACTGGCTCAAACTCATATACCAGTAGAACTCTGTGTTTCAATATTATTATTTAGTACCATTTTATGCTATCACCCATAAAATTCAGAATATTTCCAATCTTGGCATACTCTTTAACTTGGTAGCATTCAACTGTTATTTACTGCTCTGTATACTCTTCGCACAAGATTCACCACTTTGGAATAGGGTCTAGACTTTTTAAAATAAGCATATACCACCCATCCACAAGCAATGTATCAAATTATTATTTGAAAATAATTCTAAAATGTAGAAATGGAAACAGCTAGCCTGTATATTGGCCCTCTTTTATTTTTGACAGTTTCTCCCAACCAAAGGGGCTGGGCCAGCACAAGGATTCCTTGCTTCCATATTTGTTCCAATCCCCCATGAAACTTTGAGCCCCCAGTAATATAGTTCAGTTGAAAATTCCATGGCAACAATGACTACATTTTTAGGGGGGAGGGTTCTTTTCAGTCTAGAAACAGCTAAAAATCAGTTAAAACCCCTTGGTATAAAGGGTTATGAAGAAATTGGTTGAAGAGCTGATTGATTAACTACATGTGCTTCATACACTCAAATTAAATGTGCTAATTATGAACCGCTGACTTTATACCATTGTCTCCTAGGTATCTGAAGGTGCAATTCAAGGGTGCCATCTAGAAGACATACTTGTTTTTGTAACTGGGGCAGATAAGGTTCCACCTCTAGGTTTCAGTAGGCTCATTTCCATCCTATTCTATGATAAAGAGGGATGTGAAAAAAGAAGACCTTGGTCCTCAACATGTAGCTTACATCTCTACCTGCCACGTGGTGTTGATGATGTGGGTATTTTCACTGAGCTAATGGTCAGCTCACTTAAGGAGAGCTGTGGGTTTGGAAAAGTTTAAAACTTGGTAGAAACGTTTATGCTTTAGAGCAAAACTGTCATCATTTACACAGTCTACTGTACAATGTAAATGGTAATTGTTACACCTTCACCTTCAGTAACCTGACATCAAGGAGAGCTGTGGATTTTGAAAATAAAGAGTTGCAATGCTACATTTA